>BQNB010011343.1:0-81715 GCA_026074375.1 Tanacetum coccineum | reverse complement strand
AATGATTTATTTAACTGGATGATCCTTGTGAATTCTGGTAGTTGGAATAGGACTAACACGAATATGTGTATCCAAATTAGTCATGTCAGCCTCTGCACCAACATCTTCATCATCATATGAATAGACAATCTCTTCCAAATTAGGTATATTTGGATCATCAGCACATCTATAGACTATATTCTCATCAATAGCATTATCCTTTATGCTAACAACATTAATAGTTGGACTAATAGTATTAATATTGTTAGTGTTGTTGATATTTGCATCCTTCTTTTGATTAACTCTTGGATCCTCTGTACTTGGAACCTCACTATCTTTATTCTCTGAATCTTCAGCATCCTTATTTTCCTCCTCCCCTGAAGGTTTAAATCCAGCATCAAGGGAATCCTTTGAACTAGAAGAGAATTATGGATCTTGAGGCCATAATGGTAGCAGTATGTAATCTTTGCCATGTATTGTCTCCACTCTAGCTTTACCTGCATCATCACATGCTTTTGTACCTGCATTACCGTTAGATTGATTCCCTGCAACAATTGGCTTATAGTTTATAGATTTTGTTAGTGTATCAATATTAAAAAGCCATTCTGGTCCACTACCTGCAACATTAGGTTTATTTTCAAGAAAAGTAATGTGCAAGGTCTCTTCTACTATCCTGGTTCTGCTGTTAAATACTCTAGATGCCTTGCTATTCACAAAGTATCCAACAAAGAATTCCTCATCAGCATTCCCATCAAACTTACCTAGGTGATCTAAGGTATTGAAGATTATAACAGGACACCCAAATGGTCTCATAAAGCTTAAACTTGGTGTTCTACCATGGAAATGTTCATAAAGGGTCTTGTTGTGAGGCTTAATTACTAATACCCTATTTTGTACATAACAAGCAATATTAACTGCTTCAGCCCAAAAGGCAGTAGGTAACTTTGAATCAGCTAGCATAGTTCTAGCAGCCTTAATTAGTGTTCTATTTTTTCTTTTAGCTGCTCCATTCTGTTGTAGAGTCCTAGCAACACTAAACTCTCTCTCAATACATTGTTTCTCACAAAACTGATTCATCTCTATATTCTTAAATTCAGTTCCATTGTCACATCAAATTATCTTAACTTTCTAATCTATTAGGTTTTCTATTCCTGTTATAAAAGCTTTAAGGATTCCACTGGTCTCATCCTTAGTTGCTAAAAAGAAAACCCAACTAAATCTACTATAGTCATCTATGACAACTAGGCAATACATCTTTTTCATTATACTCTTTACAAAAGTTAGACCAAACAAATCCATATGCAACATTTGTAAAGGTTGGCGGATAGAGCTTACAATCTTGGTCTTACAAGAAGCTTTATGTTGCTTTCCTTTCTGACAAGCAACACATATGTGGTCATTTTCAATTTTTTTAAAGTTAAACCTCTTATAAGATTTCCCCTTACTAGTTTGTTCATAGTTTTGAAATTTATATGCCCAAGCCTCCTATGCCAAAGATTAGATTCATCTTATGTAGCCTTTGCAAAGAGACAAGTTAGACCTCCTGAAGGAGCAACATTCTTTAAGTCAACACTGTACATGTTGTTCTTTCTGGGAACTTTAAGAAAAACATGATTTTCATCAGTTAACTTAAAGTCAAAGACAAAACAACATATTCAGTGTCAGTAAAAAGGACACTGTTCTTCTTGTCACACATTTGTGAGACACTAAAAAGGTTAAACTTAAGTTCCTTAACAAAGTACACATCTTCAAAATCTAATTTTCTTGTCATGATTTTACCTTTTCCAGTAATCTTACCTCCTTTGGGGTTTCCACCAAAGGTAACAAATCTACCATCAATTTCTTCATAATATGAGAGGTAGGACTTGTTTCTAGTCATGTGCCTAGAGCACCCACTGTCAATGACTTCTTTTTCCTGGAACTCTAGCTGTGGATTGCCCTGCACAAAAAGTAAGAAAATCAAGCTCTCTTGGGGACCCAAGCCATTACAGACTTAGATCTGCCTTGTGCATCAACATAGTCAAATCTTTTAAAGGACATTGATGCACCATTGTTTTTAGAGACATGGTCTAAAACTTTGTGTTTTGGTCTCCAAACCCAACATGTTGAGGCCTTAACAGCATTAGCCTCATTTCCCTTATTATCACTTACTACTGCTTTTGTCCTAACAGTAGTAACATTTTCCCTAACAGTATTTTCTTTTTAATTGAAATTATTGTTCTTATTTGTTGTAAACTTGTTAAAGGGCCTTCTAACATGTGAATGTTCTTTATTAAATACATTTGATGATGTCCTTGCATTGTTCACTGTTGGTCTTGGGTAGGCAGTATTAATTGGTCTGGCAGTATTAACTGATACTGATGCTCTTGAAGAGTTTTGCCCAGCAGTATTAAGTGTTTTAAGGCTAGATTTCATTAAGACTGCTCTTGGAACAAAATTTCTTTTTGGGTGAGGGTGAGTCATTTTTTGAGAATTTTGGTGATTCACCCTTCTAGCATTGTTCCATATAGGTTTCTCCACTATTTTCTTTTCATAGAAATCACAATCTTTAATCAAATGGTTAAAACTTCCACATACAAAGCAGACTTTATTTTTAAACTCAAAATTACTTCTTAATTTCTGAGTCATCATATTATTCCAGTTTCTCTTGTTACCTCTAGGACTTTAGCTATTTTTCCTAGGGTATTTAGCATGCTCATTGTTCTCTACCTTCTTGACAGACTCCCTAGATGATTTCACATATTCATATGATTTAACAAATTCTACTTTAGCATTACTAGGTTTTCTCTGTCCAGACTTAGACTCAGTCTCATTCTCATTCTCACTGTCAGATATCCAGTCCTCAATAAGTGGTTCACTAAAAGACTTAGGTTTTGACACACTAGTCTTAACTTCACTAGTTGCAGCTGAAGGTACACTAGTTACTGACTCACTAAATACATATTCATCCTTATCAGCAAGTACCAAATCAGGTTTAGGGGGCATGAAGTTCCCAGTATAGGGAGGGGGAACAGCATGATACCCTTCACCTGTTTTGTACTTATCATTCACCTGACTATCAACCACTTGACTATCAAACACTTGACTATCAAACCCCAAACCAGACTTGAACTTATCACTTATTTGACTATCTAACAGTTTGCTTAGATTCTTAGATGAATTTTCAAACTTTTCTAAAGTAAGTTTTAAATCATCTCTTTCTTTTTCAGCTTTTTCAAATTTCTTTCTAAGCTCTGTTAAAGCATTATCTCTCAACATAATATCAAGTTTTAAAATCTTTATGTCCTCTTCAAAAACAGCTTCATTCTTTTTATACACATCTAGTCTAGCCTCTACAGATTCTAGACCTGCTTTATAAGCTCCTACATTTAATTGAGACTTATTAAAATCTTTTGTCAGTTTATCATAATGTTCTTTGAGAGTTTCATAAGATTTTAAACATGCTTTAGAACAAGTTGATACCTCGTAATCTGAGCTTGAAGAACTTAAGAATGTATAGGCCATAAGTGCAAAGTTTGTAGGTCCTTCTTCAGCCTGGTCACTCCAGTCATACCCTAATCCATCTTGAGCCACCAAAGCTTTTGCCTCTATTGTTTCCACTGTTACATTCCTCCTTACAGGTTCTTTGTTCCTGTTCTCCCTTGGAGCCCTACACTCCCTAGCAAAGTGACCTCTTCTGTGGTAATTATAGCATTCCACCTTGGTCTTGTCAAAGCCAATGGTATCAGTCCCATTAACGCCTAGATTCCTTCCTGTCTTCTTGAGAAATCTCCTTGCTCTTATTGTCAACATTGCCATCTGCCATTTCAAGTCCATTTCCTCCAAATCATCAGGATCAATTTGCTTTAGGTCTTCATTGTCTAATTGTGAACTGTTAGACTGACTAGCAAAGAAGGAGTAGATCACAACATCACTCAGACTATCAACATTTGGTAAAGTAGAAGCATTAGCCATGGAGTTAGCAGCAGAAACACCATGAGCAGTTTTAACTGCTTCATTGGTGCTGCCAGTGTTATTGGTAGACATAAAAGCTATGTTTTGTGTGTTTTGGCTTGTGCTAGATGACCCTATGACTTCAGCTTTATAAATCTTCAGATTGTTGTACAAGTCATCCATGCTTAGATCTTCTAAATCAGGTTTGTTCCTCTAAATCAGGGTATGAGTCTTCCACTCAGATGGCAGACTTCTTAATAACTTCAAATTCACATCTTCTTGAGAAATAGTTTCTCCATGAATCTCTAGCTGACTGATAAGCTTTTGCAGCCTATCATAGATCTGATCAAGTCCTTCTAAGCTTTTTCCATTGAAATTCTCATACTGCTGTTTAAGAAGTGTCTTATGTACTTTCTTTGACTCTTTATTACCTCCAAACCTCTTCTCTATAGCTTCCATCAGACTCTTGGCACTTTTTTAGGTGTTGAACTTTACTTGATGCTCATTAGGGAGAGCCATCAATAGAGTACCTCTTGCTTTTAACTCATTCTTTCTTGCTAGCTTCTTTTTTACAGTAGTAGGAGGTACTAATGTTTCAACACCATCAACAGTTCTTGTTGGCAGAGGTGAGTCACCATTTAAGATTACTTCCTAAAGAGCATAATCAGTCATTAAGAAAGTACTATGCGATTTCGGATTCTCATCTTCCAAAGTCAAAATTCGCTAGGGATTGAGCACTGGAAGTTTTGCAGCAGTAACCACTTGTGCAAATACTGACTCCTTCTTTTCTTGAAACAACTAGATCTTGTGTGTAGAATGGTTCTTCTTATTCAAAGTTTCTCAACCAATGGCTCTGATACCACTTGTTGATCCCAATTGAATAGATCTTGCTTAGCTTGTAAAAGGCTTAGTTGTATTGAATAGATCCAAGAATAGGTAGATAACTATTGATTGACTATATTAAATACTTGAAGAATTCTAGTTATACGATATAAGACAGAATAATCAATCAGTGATTATTGAATGCAACCGAGATAACAAACTTTCGTCCTCAATATAAAAACGAAACACTCTTGACAGTGTTAGGGTTATACAAAACCTTGAAGCTATAAACTATGAATTCTATGAATGTATATGAATGAGAGATATATAAACTACATGCCCTAGAGTCTCCTTTTATACACCAAGGAACCCTAATGGGCTTACAACGCGTTTTCTACTCATACATATATTTTCCTAATATATCTCATTCTTATCATATAAGCAGTACTAACATAACTAACAGTACTAACTTATAACTTTAGCAGCAGTAATGACTTAGTGTATTCCAGCAGTCTTCACCAGCAGTAGAAACATAACCAGCAGCGGTAATAATCATAACTAGCAGCATTAACTTCAACAGCACTAAGAAGCCTTTTAATCCCAACATAGGTAGAGAGGTTGTGACCTTTAGGCTTCGAGGAGGGCCTTCTACGAGGCCTTTGAGGAGAAGAGGGTGTTCTCTAAACTCAACAGAGGTTAGACTATGTGAGTGTTTTTGGTGAAGGTTGGCGGTTCCCTTGCGGTAGCCATTATGAATGACTTTACGCCAACATAATGTAGGACGAAAGCATAGGCTTCATCCTTTAGGAGAGTACGTCATCACCCTTTATACAAGTGGTAAGCTACGTACCAGGGTGACGGTAACGCTCGTAAGCAGAGTAAAGGGTACGTCATCAAGCCCCTCGGTTAAATGTAATGTATGCATCTATGAATGCATTGCTTTCGACTTCATAACAAAAAACTTACTAACAACTTATGCTACTTTTTTTTTGTCAAATCAAATATAAAAGTTGCTATACTTGTTTGTAATAGCTTAAATTTGACTTTTTCAAGGAGAATACCTCATTATAGCCCCCCAGTCTAATGTTACGACTTTGTAGGAGGCGTGAGATTAAACTCAAGTAGTTTTGAAACCCCTTTTTGTAGGTTGTAACATGCACTTTTAATTTCATCTAGTTTAATTATAAACTCTTTGTACTTCTGCCTTAGTTTCTTCGAAGGGCACACCCCGAAGGGCGTTAGGCTTTGTGTGGGGGATTCTCATACAAGTAATCATTGTGAAGATGATTTTATACCACTGAAAACTTTTGAAGGTTTTCCAAGTGCTTTCGGGATGTGGATCCTGAGTTAGTTCTAAGGTTTTTATACAAACTTGGTTTTGTTTTGTAATGATTATACCATAATGACATAATATGGGTGCACATGAGAATGTGTTAAGTAATATAAACCTAGGAGGTTGTATATTTTGTATGTGTATGAAGCTTATGGCTTCATTTAAGCAAGGTAATAGTCCTTAGACAATTTTTTAGGCTATTTTTGACCTTTAAGTATTTTACAATCTAAGGCTCAAGTGTGGCCATATACAATTTATTTTGTGCTCTCTGGGCTTCACCCTTCTTTGAACAATTATCTATTTAGTAGGATGTAAATGCATGCGTAGGTGGGGATTGATTACCCGCACCCTACTTTCTTTTAGGCCATTTTTCGACCTTTAAACTTAAAGCTCAAGTGTGGCCTTATCATATTATTGATATGTGTGAAAACACATATCCGTTTTATATAAAAATAGCCCTAAAAAGACAAAATTGTGCTTTAAATGCTTGAATATTGCTTGTTTTGTCTTTGTGATTGTGTAGGTACGAATAAAGCAAAAATCACAAGAAAACGGTTAAAACCGGGTAAACACGAACACGGGAACGGAAGAGCACACAAAGAGCCAGGAGAATGCTATCAAAAGTGGTCAACTCAAGTCAACCCTTAGTCAACTCAAGTCAATTCATGGTCAATAAAAGACAGAAATACCAAAAGGTCAAAGTACAGGCTTTCATATTGCAATCAAAGTGCATAATTGTCCCAAAACCCTAACACCCGTATCTTTGAATAATATAATGATATACGGCGTTATCTTTTATTATAACTAAACCAAAACCATAAATCCACATCCTGTTTACCCTAGCCCAACCCTTACTTTACCAAGCCCATTACCCAACTCAAGTCAACAACCCACCCCGAGTCAAACACCCTAACGTACAGTTAAACATGGCGGGTAAACCATTTACTGTTCATCATCTCTTCTAACTATTTACCTGCGTCAATCAAAGGGCAATTAACAATTGAGGGTTAGGCTAGGTAATTCATGAGTTAAGGAATGAGTGGGCAGAGTAAAACGTCACCAATCACTCTCATTGGTGGAAGCCCAAGAAAGAATGTCGCGTGGATATGAAAGAAGCACAAGGAAAAAGCGTTTTTACACTTAAGCATCTCACAAAAGAAACACAAAGAGGTCACATCACGGATTGCCACGCTGGCAATCCGTGTGAGCTTGAGAATGATCCAACGGACCACAATAGACTTCCAATGATTAGTAATGATTGAAGGCCAAGATTGAAAGGAGCGTGTGCAGAGGTTAAGGACCTAGAAGCTTCCCTTAATAGCTATAAAAAGCCCTCCTCAGTCACACACAGAGGATCTTCTTTTTCTGCAACTTTTAGTTAAAAAAGCTCTTTTTGTATTTTTAGTTTAAATGTAATGTTTTTTTAAAAGCTCTTGTAATTTCCTTTTATCTAGTATTGTAATATGTTTTTAAGTATTAATAAAATCCTCAGTTTAGTTTTCATAAATTGTTTTCACTTATAAGTTTTTAAATATCTCAAATGCTTTTGGTACTGTTTCATAAGCTTTTAATAAGCTCATACAAGCTCATCTAAGTCTCTAAGCTTAGATTTGAGCTAAATCAGTCATCTAATCTATTAAAACCTTAAAATCAGTTAATATACCCTTGCTTAATGGACAATTGGATGATAAGCTTACTTTGGAAGAGCTTATGGGACTTGTACTAGTTTGTTTTCTAGACAAGCTAGAGCTGTAGATAGCTCATTGAGCCTTATTCAGCCTTTGTTTAGCTAAGGCAGTTTGTAAGTCCTCTTTTATTATTTCTGTCTTTAAATTTCTTAGTGTAATCTAGCTTATTTTGCTTAATTGGTTGCTATTTGGTGCTTAAACTTGTCTTATTTAGCTTATTGAACTTGTTTTATAATTTGTTTTAGGATTTAGTAGTATAGATTTTAGCTTTTCATAATTTGTCTTTACAATCACTAAAAATAAAAAAAATAAGTAGTTTAGCTTTTAGCTTGTTAGTCTTGCTTATTATTTGTTTAAATTAGCTCAATAGGGTTGTTAGAAGCTTATAAGAATCTGGTATTCAAGATTGGATCATTAAATTTCTTTTATTCATTTCTGGTCTTTGCATAAGCTTTACTTGCTTGTTATTTTGTGTTTAGATGGTGTGAAAATAATTTCTTAGGTCTGCATTTTGCTAAAAGTGAATTTGAGTTTTATAAATTGCAAACTGCATCAGCAATGGTTTCAGCTAACTATCACTTTTAGGCTTGAGTTTCAGTAGGATTAAATAGGTTTTAGAATTTGATTTTCAGCATGTAAGTAGTTTTTATATCATAGTTTATAAGTTTGCATTCAGTTTTTAGAAAGTAGCTCATTTGCATATCTGTTTTCAAGCTTTAAAATCAGCATTTTTCATTTTTCATTCAAACCAAAAGTGGCATATGCTGTCCAAACAGCCTGTTTTCACAAGTTTTTTTAATAAGCTCTTGTTTACAAGAGCTCTTTTAAAAAGTATTTTAGTATAGCATTCAAGCCACATTTTCAGAAAAGTGAAGTTTCAATTCATAGGTAGCTTATTTGTTTGCTTAAATTTAAGTTTAAAATCTGTCCTATGTCTGTTTGGTTTAAGAATTTTTCATAAATGCTTATTAGAATTTATAGCTTATTGTCTGTCTCTTTTTAGCTTTATCCCTTCCATATTAGCTTCTTAGGCCTTTCTCAACCTAGATATAGCTTTAGGTTCATTAGCTGCAGCTTATTGTAGCTTGTTAGTTCTTTAAAATTTGAAAAATCCAAAAAGCAAAAGTAGTATAGTCTGTTAGGTTTTCAGCTGAGTTTTGGCTTATTAAGGACTTTTCAGATATAAGTGCTTTCATAAAATATGTTCATTCTTAGCTTTTCTACATCTTTCCTTTTATAAGTTTTTAAAAATATAAAAAAAAGTGCAAAAACCAAGGCTAGGACTCGAACCCACGACCTTGGCCACACACACATATACTCTTACCGCTGCCCTTGGGACTTGTCACTTGTCCTAGTCTTCCAAATCAAATAGATAAGCACACCTTGGGCCATTAAGCCCATTAAAAAGCCGTAGCATTTAGGGCTTATTTAGGGGCTTATTTGATAATTTGTTGGCTTGTTTGTATTTTTCCCTTGTTCTCTGTTATATTTTAGACTTTCCTTGAATTTTTGGTAATTTTCCATTATTTAGATTATTTTCTAGAATTTTTTGTTGGTTTTAATACTCGAAAATTAATAAAAAATACAAAAATAACTTTTAAAAATACAAAAAAAATAGTTTTTAGTTTTAGAAAAATTAGTTTTAGTTTTACATCCAAAAAAATCATTTTTACAACTTTTAGCTTATTTTTCCTAGGTTTTAATTAGTATAAGCTAATTTCTGTAATTTTTCTAGAATTTTTATAGTTCGTTTAGTATTTTTAAACATTTATTTTCATTAAAAACTTTAAAAAATCATAAAAAATAGAAAAATAATCAAAAAAATATAAATCTTTTTTAGAAAATTTTCTTTTATCATAAAGTTCATAGGAAAATTAGTTTTGCTTTCGTAGGGTCTAAATTGCAAAATTTCGTTTTTTAAAGAACGGGATTCGTTCCCGTTCTCGTTTTTCGTGTTTTAACGCTCATTTTAACTCCGTTTTTGTTCTAGTTTTCTTTAAACTTACTTTTTAGTCAAATAGAGTCCATTTAAAAAGAAAATTTTAAGTTAGGTTTATTTTTAGTAATTTAGGGTTTTTGACCTCCGTTTAAGGGTCCCGTTTTGCGTTTTTAGTTAAATTTTGGTTTCCCGTTATTTGTCTTTATGCTTAATTGTTAGAATTTGTTAATTTTAATTTTTTAAAAAGTAGATAATCAAATCAAACTTTGGCTTCAATTCAAATCATTGTCCGAACATCTAACGTGGTTTCAATTTCACAAGTCGTTGGGGATAACGACCCGGGAATCATACTTCCCGGTTAATATACGTATTATATTATATTATATATATTTTGAAGAATTTCCTTTTCACCTTTGTCCTCAAGGGTAAATTGGTAATTTTCCATCATATATTATATATTTTATATTTTACGTATATAGAATTGCTATATCAATTTTTGGCGCCGCTGCTGGGGATTTGTGATTAAGATTCCTTCTTTTGCGTTTGTTGATCGTGATTTGAAGATCCTTTCATTTTCAAATGTTTTGTTTTTGTTAAAATTCAAAAATCCAAAAAAAAAATTATAAAATATAAAAAATATTTTTCTTTTCTTTTTAGTATAATTATCATATAAAACATATAAAAAAATCAAAAATAAAAAATTGTCCATAATAAAAAAAAATAAACAAAGTTGGTAAAAGAACACCAACAAATAATACCTTCAATTGAGGTATTATCCATTAGTAAGTTCCCAACTCGAATCAAAGATTTAAAAACTTGCCATTTGTGTCATTTACGAAATACGGCTCACCTTAAAAAGTAAAATTTTTAAGAGCTACCGTGAAGTAAATTTGATTATTTGGTTTAAGTTGTCTATCTCGTTATCCGTTAAAATAGTTTGTTTAAAAATAATAAAAAATAAAAAAATAAAAATTAAAAAATAAAAAAATTAGTTTAAATTTTCTTTTTCTACTTTGTGCATGCGCACTCGTTCTCAAACCCGCAACCGTAACCGTCAACAACAAGCCCAACCGGCTGTTGTTCAACCATTTCATTTAGAAGAACCTTTTGTTAATCCTCCCTTAGTTCCGATGGCTGATAACCGGACTATGGCACAATTGCTCCAAGCACCCACCGAGGGGTACGAGGATGCAATTGTAATTCCTGAAATCAATGCTAATTTTGAGTTAAAGCATGGTTTGATCAATCTTGTTCAAAACAAACAGTTTTTCGGACATGATAAAGAGGATCCACATGCTCACATCCGTTATTTCAATAAAATCACTTCAACAATGAGATTCCCGGATATCCCGAGCACGTCAATTAAGCTTATGCTTTTTCCGTTTTCTCTTGAAGGTTCAGCCCGGATTTGGCTAGAAAAAGAACCTCCTCGATCAATTTTGACATGGGATGATCTTGTTTCAAAATTCATTAATCAATTCTTTCCTCCTTCAAAAACAACAAATCTTCATAATGAAATCACGAGATTTCAACAAAGATTTAATGAATCATTTTACGAGGCTTAGGATCAATTTAATGACCTTCTTCGAGCAGGCCCACATCACGGATTTTCAGAATTACATCAATTAGATACGTTTTACAATGCTTTGAATGCTAATGATCAAGATTCGTTGAATTCTGCTGCGGGTGGAAACTTTTTGGATAAGATGCCTCGTGAATGCTTGAGAATTATCGAGAGTAAATCCAAGGTTCGTAATTCATGAAACAAAGCAGTCGTTGCTAAAGTGAGTTCGAATTCATCTACCCCCGGAATTTCACCAGATGTTGCTGCTCTCACAACCGAAGTTTCTGAACTTAAAAATATGATGAAGACTATGCTTATTGACAAACAAAAAGCCCAAGCTCCCGCATCCGTAAAAGCGGTCGAGCAGAGTTGTGTAACTTGTGGAGGTGCTCATTCTTATAGAAACTATCCAGCCACCGATGGCAATGTTTATCGAGACAACATTCAATAGTACGTTTCACAACCTGCTGCAGCCAATTTTAATAAAGGAAATACCAATTCTAGACCTCCGATGGTTTCAAACCAAATCCGACCTCCTGGTTTTCCTTCGATTCAAAACAATCAAAACCGTTTCAATCAAAATCATGGAAATAATTTCAACCAAAATCGAGGAACCAATTTCAATCAAAACCGTAGAAATAACTTTTATCAAGGACAAGTATATCAACCTCCGACTAGTCAACCACCAGTTTATCAAGCTCAACCTTATCAAGCTCCTACTCAGCAAATGCAAGGTGTTTCAAAGACCGATTTTGAGAATTATGTCAAAGCTAATGATGCTGTATTGAGAAATATGCAAAATCAGGGCCAAGGTTTACAAAACCAGATGACAAATTTAACGGAAATGCTTTCTAAGTTCGTAAATTCCAATACCGCTTCGTCTTCGAATTCAGGTTCTCTTCCAAGTAACACAGTTACTAACCCGAAGGAAGACTTGAAGGGTATTACTACCAGAAGTGGTACTGCTTATCAAGGACCTACGATTCCTACTTCTTCTCCTAAAGTAGTAGAACGTAGAACCGAGGTGACAAAGGACACGGTTTTTCCTACTAATAACGGAATTACCGAAGACGTCCAACCTCCGGTTGTCCCAGTTGAAAAACAAAATCCAGTTTCTGAGCCAGATGTTGCACAGTTAGTTCACCGATACCTAACCCAAACCAGTCCAATTCCTTAATCCTTCGAGCCTCAATGATGAGAGGCACCGCGAGAATGCTAATGAAAAAAAAAGAGAAAATGCATGAAATCTTACAAAGATATAGGTATATCGAAATTAGTTTCATGGATGCTTTGACTCTAATGCCCAGTTTGCTTCAACTCTTAAAGCCTTAATCGAAAATAAAGAAAAGCTTAGTGAGATGGCTAGAACCCCTTTGAACGAACATTGCTCGGCCATTCCTTTATTAACAGTTACTCGGAAAAAAAAAAAACAAAAAAAAAACTTGGTGACCCCGGCAGATTCCTTATTCCATGTAAATTTCCCGGAATGGATGAGTGCTTAGCCTTGGCCGATCTTGGCGCTAGCATAAATCTCATGCCATTTTCCGTGTGGAAAAAGCTTAACCTTCCAGACCTGACTCCAACGTGCATGACACTAGAACTAGCGGACCGTTCGATCTCACGACCAATTGGTATTGCTAAAGATGTCAACGTTAAAGTTGGTGTATTCCAGTTTCCAGCCGACTTCGTGGTCGTAGATTTTGAACCAGACCCTCGAGTACCTCTAATTCTCGGGAGGTGTTTTCTTAAGACCAGTCGTGCTTTGATAGACGTGTACGAAGGTGAATTAACCCTTCGAGTAGATAATGAGGCCATTACTTATAACCTTGATCAAACTTCGAGATACTCGGTTAATTATAATGATATGACGGCGAATCGAATCGACGTTGTTGAATTAGCTTGTGAAGAGTATTCTCAGGAAGTTCTAGGATTTTCAGACGTGATCGCTAGTGGCAATCCTACTCCTGGAAATCTGACCCATATTTTCAATTCTCTTCCGACTCTCACACTTTCGGGGATAGTGATTTTCTACTTTTAGAAGAAGCTGATGCTTTTCTTGCTCTAGCCGACGATCCAACTTCACCAGAAGTTGATGAATCTTATTATGACCCAGAGGGGGACATTCTTCTTCTTGAAGGCACTCCTTAACAGTGATCCTCATCACCTGCTCCGAACCAATGAAATATTGCCAGAAAATCAGAAAGGAACTTTAAAATTTGGTGAGCCAAAACTGCTATATCTTCATTGATGAACCTCCTGAGTTTGAACTAAGGACCTTACCGCCTCATCTCGAATATGCCATTTTTTAGCAAACAACAACAAATTGCCGTCATAAACCAAAAGATTTGATGTCGATGAAAAAGACCGCTCTCATAAAAGGGTTCTAAAGTCCTAACCCGAAAGCGAAGCAATTGCTTGGAAACTTACCGATGATACAAGGGTATTAACCCAAATTTTGTATCTCATAAAATTCTAAAGGAAGAGGACTATGAACAGCGGTCATCCCTACCTCAGAGAAGGGTTAATCCAAAGAATTCCATGATGTCGTTAAGAATAGGTTGAAAAACTTTCTTGAAGCTGGATTGATTTACCCATCCTCGATAGTCCTTGGTTTGAGCCCCAGTGCACTGTGTGCCAAAGAACAGGAGGATGACCATAGTGACAAATGATGAAAATGATAGTACCAAACTAGACTTGTAACAGATGGATAGTTTTGTATTGAATTATCGCAAGTTGAAACGAAGCACCCGTAAGAACCATTTCCCCCTTTGTCGTTATAGATATCAAAGGGTAGCTTGAGAGACTCGCAAGAAAAATGAGTAACTATATGTTTCCTTGATGGTTTTCCTTGGGTTATTTTCAAAATACCAATCGATCCAAAAGATCAGGAAAATGACCACATTCCACCTGCCCACCAATTACGAACGTTTAGCTTTATCGCCGCATGCCTTTTGGGTATGTCAATGCACCAGGCACGTTCCAGAGGTGTATGATGGCCATATTCCATGATATGATTGAAAAGACAATGGAAGTTTTCATGGATGACTTTTTAGTTTTCAGAAATTCTTTTTCTACATGCCTTTCCAATTGAGAGAGAATGCTTAAACGGTGTAAAGACACTAATTTAGCTCTAAATTAGGAAAAAGGCCATTTTATGGTGAAAGAAGGCATCGTACTTGGACACAAAATTTTAAAGAAAGGAATAGAAGTCGACAAAGCCAAAATAGATGTCATTGCTAAATTACCTCACCCAACTACCGTCAAAGGTATTAGGAGTTTTCTCGAACATGCAGGTTTTTACCGTAGATTTATCAAGGACTTTTCAAAGATTTCTCGACCCATGACACATCTCCTTGAGAAAAACACTCCTTTTATTTTCTCAGAGGAATGCATTCAAGCTTTTCAGACCTTAAAGAAGAAATTAACCGAAGCTCCAATTCTGATTGCCCCCAACTGGGACCAGCCCTTTGAGCTTATGTGCGATGCTAGCGACTATGCCATAGGTGCGGTTCTGGGGCAACGAATTGAGAAGCACTTTAGGCCGATACATTATGCAAGCAAAACGATGACCGAGGCGGAATCAAACTACACCACAACAGAAAAGGAAATGTTGGCTGTGGTGTACGCTTTTGAAAAATTCCGGTCATACCTCATCATGAATAAAAGCATAGTGTATACGGACCATTCCGCCCTTAAGTACCTATTTGCTAAGAAAGATGCCAAAGCAAGATTGCTAAGATGGGTTCTACTCCTTCAGGAATTCGATTTTAAAGTAATTGATACGAAGGGAGCTGAGAACTACGCAGCCATCATTTGTCCTGATTAGAAAACCTGTATGAAAATGTTTTCGATCCAAAGGAAATTAACGAAAAATTTCCTCTCGAGACACTTAATATGGTGACTTCTCGTGGTGACCCAAGTACCCCGTGGTTTGCCGATTATGCAAATTACCATGCGAGGAATTTCATTGTCAAAGGAATGTCAACTCAACAGAAAAACAAAATTTTCAAAGATGTCAAACACTATTTTTGGGACGACCCTTTTCTATTCAAAACCTGTACGGATTAAGTGATCCGGCAATGTGTTTCAGGCCAAGAAGCTGTCGACATTCTCACAACTTGCCATAGTGGACCCACCGGGGGACATTACGGTGCCAACTACACCGCCAAAAAGGTTTTTGACTCCAGTTTCTATTGGCCCACAATCTATAAAGATACCCATGAGTTAGTCAAAAACTAGGACTCATGCCAGCGTCAGGGAAAAATTTCACAACGTGATGAGATGCCACAAAATTCCATCCAATTGTGTGAAATCTTTGATGTCTGGGGCATAGAACTTTCATGGGACCATTTCCGTCATCTAAGGAAATAATACATACTCGTAATGGCCGTTGATTACCTATCCAAATGGTTGAAGCCAAGCGCTCCCAACTAACGATGCAAGAGTTGTAGTTAAGGTTTTTGAAATCTCTTCTTGCCCATTCGGTACACCGAGAAGTATTATCAAGGCGATCGGTGGGACCCATTTACTGTAATACAAATTTGCTAAAGTAATGTCAAAGTTATGGGGTCCACACATCGTCTTGCTATACCATATCCGCTACCACCCTCAAACGAGTGGTCAAGTGGAGGTGTCGAATCGTGGGTTAAAACGTATTTTAGAAAGGACGGTTAGAGAAAACCGTGCCTCATGGTCTGATAGGCTTGATGACGCTCTATGGGCATTCCGTACCGCTTATAAGACACCAATTGGTTGCACCCCTTACAAGCTCGTGTATGGAAAGCCGTGTCATCTACCTATCGAATTAGAGCATAGAACGCATTGGGCATTAAAACATGCTAATTTCGATCTTAAAACCGCGGGCGATCACCGAAAGCTGCAACTTAATGAACTTAATGAGCTTCGTGATCAAGCATACCAGAATTATTTGATTTATAAGGAGATGACGAAGAAGCTTCACGACTCAAAGATCAAAAACCGTATTTTAAATGTTGGTGATCAAGTCTTGCTTTTCAACTCTCGTCTAAAGATATTATCGGGAAAGCTTAAAACCCGATGGTCCGGCCCTTTCACTATAACCGAAGTTTTTCCATATGGCACTACAAAATTATCTCACTCCGACGGATCAAACTTCAAAGTGAATTGCCACGGACTCAAGCACTACTTCGGAGGGGACACACCACCCATGGTTGTCCCGGATCTCCAGACTTTCCCTAAGGACGAATGAATTCAGGGATCGAGTCAAGCTATGTGACTCGGTTACCAAAAATAAAGCGCTTCAAAGGAGTGGCACCCCATTGCTTATCCATTTCTATTTTCTTTCTACTCTAATTATGTTGTGAGTAGGCTTGTACTCTTTTGATTCCTTGGTTGTTGTTTGCCTTGTGATTGTTTGCAAGGATTGACCAAATTTACTAAAAAGAAAAGAAAGTCTCTCGGACTCTGTTGTTTTGTCCCTGGTCCACTCAAGCTTCCTAGCCTTTGCTTGCAATTAGTTTGGGGAAATCCGATATCCTAAAGGTTATTATCGTCTAACATTTATCTTGTAGCACACTTGATAAACGGCTTAAGATTTTTGTAATACTTTCTTCAGGCTTTAATTATACATTCGACCTTTTTGAGTTCTAGTATGGGGTTTTTTATCTTAGGCTAGAAAATTGAGACAATGTTTGATTTAGTATTTGGGTAGTATATCTTCGATATGATCTTACCTACTTTTACCTATTGTTCTCACGTACCCCGTTTTCCCGCCAAAATTTTTCAAAAATATGAAAAAATTTAAAAATTTCAAAAATAAAATAAGTGTTTTTGTCACAATTTTGACTTTCTTACTGGGTAGAATAAGAGTAATTTTTAACCCGATCAGCGTTTGAGCTCTACTTGTTCCTAACTTTTTAGGCTAAATCGTTTCGCAGAAAATTCGCGAAAACAAAAAATGATAGAGTTAAGTATGAGTAGGATGCTAAACAAGGATTAGTTGGAAATCTTAAGAGCTCATGTATGTAACTTGTTGCTTTTTCTCCCATAAGCTCTTAACCGGATTAATATACGTGCTGTTTTTGGAGACTAAACTTAAATCAACAATTTTTATGTAATATATAGCAAAAATTTTAGTCTTAGTTCAACCTTATACTTGAATTTTTCAAAAAGAAGTCTTCTACATAAAGTAAAAAAAAATAATAAAACAAATATATATATATATATATATATATGATAAAATGATAAAAAAATATATATAATAAAAGTTGTGGGCTGATAAAAGTTTACTACCTCTTGCCGGCTCACAACCGATGTGGTAGTCTTCTAAAGAAAGCCCATAGTAAGAATAAAGATCCGAGACTGATAAAAGTTTGCTGCATCTTGCCGGCTCACAACCGATGTTGCAGCCTTCTAAAAGGTCGAGGGTTACAATTGCATAAATGTCTAATAATTAATTAATAAATAGATTTCTTTTTGTTAAATTCAAATATGCTTTTGAACTTTGACTATTCTATTTTATGAGCTATGTATATTCTGGAAACCTGAGAGATTGTGAGTCCCGATACTAGTCTCTGTGGGGTGTCAAAAGCCAGGTCACTTAGCCGCAAGGTTGGGATGTGCCGAGACGAAAGTCGCTACATGGGATGATCTCGCCTTCAAACTCATTATTCTTGGGTGGAACGTGAAGCATAGTGTTTTGCAAAACGTTGATGCATGGTTGAAATTCAAAATAGCACATTCACTTAAGATATAGTAAATGTCGGGAGTGAAAAGTTCACAAGTTGCAAATATGAGTAGTGTTAGCATCTTTACTGATATTTAGCTGTTATTCGTTAAGCCTTAGTTATGGATTAATAAAAGTCGGGGACGATGAATTTATCCTTTTTGGGGCATTCTCGGATCGAAATGCATCTTGTTCTATGATCCCTAACAATTATGAAAATAATGAAAGTCGAAATATCTTTTACCTAAAAAATGAAAAAGTTTTAGAAAAATGGGAAAATATGGTGTTTTATTACTTGTGATTTCTTAACTCTCTCCACACAAAAAAAATCTTTGCTACTTTTCAAAGGTTTAGTTTGGGGAAGTTTCGAGGTATTTTGTTATAGAGCATATAATAATGCGTGAGGACACACAATCGCTTAGTTCGGGGAATTTTGATATGTGTAAAAACACATATCCGTTTTATACCAAAAATGTCCCATAAAAGACAAAATTATGCTTTAAATGCTTGAACATTGCTTGTTTTGTCTTTATGATTGTGTAGGTACGGATATTGCAAAAATCTCAAGAAAACGGTCAAAACCGGACAGACACGGACACGGGAAAGGAATTGAGTGTGCAAAAGCCAGGAGAATGCTATCAAATGTCAACCTCAGTCAACCCTTGGTCAACAAAGTCAACAGGTGGTCAACTCACAAAAATACAAAACATAAAAATTCCTAAAACAGCCCTTGAAATTAAACCAAATTACAAATTAAACCCTAAACCCTAACGGTCGTTATCTCTTTACATTATAAGAGGTAACAACCGTTATCTACCTATTAACCCTTAAACGAGCCCAACCCAAATCCTATACCCGGTCCAACCCCTTTATATTTGGCCCAAGTCAACAACCCAATAACCAAGTCAACCCCCATCCCCTTTTCAGTTAAAAAATAAGCGGGAAAAATAGTTTTCACTGTTCACCCATCGTCCCCGTTTAACCTCGAGTCAAAACAAAGGGCAAATCACAATTGACCACGTGGCAGTTCAATTCAAGTAAAGAATGACATGTTGGCAGAGTTTGACGTCACAAGAAGCTCCTATTGGCCAAAACCCACATAGAAGTACACGCGGCTATTGGAAAGAAACACACCAATCATTGGGTCTTTGCTCTAATACACTCACAAAAGAAGCACAGGGTCTGACACATGGATTGCCACGCTGGCAATCCGTGTGCTCATCAATATGATCCAACGGCAATGATTAAGCATCCAATGATAGAGAATGAATCAAGGGCCAAGATGGATAGATAGAGGAGCGGGACAAGAGGCCTAGAAGCTTCTCACCACAGCTATAAATAGAGCTAGTCCCTCACACACAGAGGATCATCTTCTTTTTTTCTGCATTTTTTAAAAAAGTTTTTTAAATAGCTTATGTAACTTTTTAGTTTAAATGTAATTTTTCTTTTCAGCTATTTGTAATCTATCTTTCTATGCTTTGTACTCAGTTTTCAATTAATAAAATCCTCATTTTAGTTTTCATAAGTTGTCTTTACTTTTAAACTTTTAAAATCTCTCAAATATTGGTTACTGTTTCATAAGCTTGTGTTAAGCTCTTATTAAGCTCTTCTAGTCTATAAGCTGGAATTGAGCTCATCAATTCAACTTAAAACTACTTAAACCAAATAATCAGTTGAACTAATGAAAATCATGGTGAAAATTGGTTATAAGCTTATGGATGATGGGGTAACAATGGAAGACCCCATTGGACTTTACTAGCTTATCCAAAAGGATAAGCTAGAGCTGTAGAGAAGCTCCTTGAGCCTTAATCTGCCTTGTTAAGCTAGGCATGTTGTACGTTTTCCACTTCATTCCAAGTAATTTAGCTTAAATCGTATTTTCTTATTTTAGCTTAATTAGATCTGCTTATTTGTGCTTAATTCTGTCTCTTCTAGCTTGTTAAACTAGTTTAATCATCTGTTTTAGCTTAAATTAGTGTAGATCCTAGTTTTCCTCATAATCTGTCATAAATCAATAAAAACCAGATAAATAATTAGCATAAGTAGTAGCTTAGTATTCCTGGCTTATTTACTTAGTGATAACCGCTTATTAGGCTTATTAAAAGTTGTTCACTATCTGGTATTAAGGTTTTAATAAATTATTATTTCACCAAATTAGCAAGTTTAAATGAGGTTTATGGATTTTAAGGGGGTGTTTGGCTCAGCAGTATTAACTTATTAGGTCTAGTAAAGTTTTCATAAGTTTTCTAGTTTAGGATTTAAATTTGTGAGTTTGTTAATAGCTTTTAGTGATTTAATAGGGTTTAGTTGTTATTATTACTTTATATGTTCTTAGTTTAGTGCCAAAGTAGTGTAAAGTCAAGTTTCATTAGGCCTGCATTTTAATGTTTTGATGATTGAGTCTGCATGTGGAGTCCAAATTGCCATTAGCATAATATATAACAAACCTGTCATTTTCCAGCTAGACTTCAGCTGGTATTATGTAATTTTTAGATTTGGACTTTTCCCGCATTTAAAATAGATTAGGATGATAGTTTCATGAAGTGTGCATTCAGTTTTCAATAAAGTAGCTTATTACAAACATCTTTTTTTTAGCTTTAAAATCTTGCATTTTCATTTTCAAAAGCCAAAACAAAACTCAGCAGGAGCTGAGTTTTCAAAGAGATTTTTTCAATAAGCTCTTGTGGTCCAAAATTATTTCAAAAAGTATTTTTATATAGCTTACAGGTCAGGTTTTAATAGTTCAAGTCAATTAAGCTTAATTCTCCTTGTTTAGTTAGCTTAAAAAAGAACTCAAAGTCTTGCCATTAAGCTGTTTGGTTTAAAATGTCAATAAGTGCTTATTGTGAATTTCTAGCTTATGGCTTATTCTGTATGCTTATTCTTGTTCATTTAGCTCTTTAGGCTAAGCATAGCTTTTAGGACTAATGTTTTCATAAACTTTTTAGCTAATTTAGTCTTCAGCTTATATAGTTAAGAAACACTTAAAAAAAGTAGTTAAGTTAGTTTCCTTCTGTCATATTATAAGCTGTTTTTCCCTGGCTTATTTAGGGATTTTCATAAAACGTTCCTTTTATTAAAATTGCTTTTATTTAGGTGCTTAATAACTTTGCTTTTATAAGTTTTCAAAAATAAAAAAAAGGGAAGGTGGAAATCGGGGATGAGCAAGGCTCGAACACCCAACCTCAACACCCTCTACCATTTTATAACACACACTACACACTCACTACCACTGCGCCCTGGGGTCTTTTTCGTTAAACTCTTACAACATTTAATTCTTAAAACACCATTTTTAATCCTTTTAAAGCTTTATAAGTTGTTATAGCTGTATACACAAGCATATAATTTGATAAACTTGTGGTAAATCGAGTTTATTTTTCCTAGGTTCTAATTAGTATAAGCTATTTTCTGTATTTTTTCTAGAATTTTTATAATTAGTAAATAGTATTTTTAAAGATTATTTCATTAAAAAACTAAAAGAAATCAAGTAAAAAATAGAAAAAAAAAATCAAAAAAATATAATTCTTTTTTAGAAAATTTTCTTTTATCATAAAGTTTCTAGGAAAATTAGTTTTGCCTATTCGTAAGTTTTAAATTTGTAAAATTTTTCGATTTTAAAGAACGGGAATTCGTCCCAAGGTTTAACGTATTTCCCGTATATTAAGCTCATTTCACAACTTCCGGTTTTTGTTCAAGTTTTCTTTAAACTGATTTTAGGTCCATTAGGAGTCCATTTAAAAAGAAAAATTCAATTTAGATTTAAGTTTAGAAATTTAGGGTTTTTAATTGCCATTTAGGGTTCCCGTTTTGCATTTTTAGTTAAAGTTTGATTTCCCGTTATTTGTTGTCGTGCTTAATTGTTTTCATTTGCTTATTTTAACTTGTAGAAGTAGATTATCAAATCAATCTTGGTTTCCAATTCAAATCATTGTCCGAACAACAAACGTGGTTTCAATTTCACAAATCGTTGGGGAATAACGACCCGGGAATCATACTTCCCGGTTAATATACGTATTATATTATATATATTTATGAAGATTTTCCTTTTTACCTTTGTCCTCAAGGGTAATTTGGTAATTTTCCATCATATATTATATTTTATATTTACGTGTGTTGGATTCTACGAATCACCTAGACAATAGCAATATTGGGGTCATTTAACCTACTCTCTAAAAGCATTTTACGACACAACCTTCTAGACCTCGTAATTAAAATCACGGAAAGTACATACTAGCACCTCACATAAGTGTTTGGGATTCTCTCTTTCACTCGGGTGTATAATAAATTATAACATAATAGTGAAATGGAAAATCAACACTCATTACCTATCATAGCATATAAATTACCATAGGCTTGGTAAAGGATCAAACCTCCACCACTAGGCGCAAACATTATTCATTACTGTCAAAGAGGTCTTTTAAAGGGTTGTGAGGTGTAGGTGTAAGATAACATTAATGGAAACAGAAACGGATGGGATACGTTTGGGTGGTGACTTTGGGTGAATTTGGAGTGGAAGGGTTAGCTAATTATTTATAAGAATACACGTTGGTTTGGTTGCTAAGCCAAAGACTCGGACAAAATATACAAACTCTACATAACTCTACATCAATCTTTTTCTTTTTCTTTTCTTGACTCTAATATAAACATAGACATAAGCAAATGGCAGCCCGTACATTTTTTTACTCTTTTTTATATACATTTTTTTCGTACACTTTTGCACTGCCATTGCTTAAACATATAATACATCATGAGGGTTTATAGATACACACCTACACTTGAACTTTTACATACTCGATTATTTACAATCTAACTAATGACCTAATTTGAGGTGGATCAACATAACATGGAGCTTATTGAGCTCTAATGGGGGTAATAAATTACTTCTTCCCTAATTCTTCATAAGATGAATACTACCATGAATCCTAATCGTCCTAAAACAGTATTTACAAGGATAAGGACTTAGAAACCGTGTACTCAAATAATTAACTTGGGTTAAAACAATAATGTACTAAAAGCGAGTACATACAAGGCAGGCTAAGGAGATTTGGGTGTAACGATTGGTTTAAGGGTTGACAATGCTCTTCATTAATAGTCTGGCTTAACCAGAAATTACGAGAACCGTGAAAAAGGATAGGCTCGGAGGGTTGTACTAGGGGTATCCTGCACTAAAAATGAGTGCATGACAAGGGTGTGGGATAGTTATATAGTTGATGTGACCATAATAACAATTACAAGTTTAAAACATGGGTTAATCATAGTGCCTCTTATCTAGCAAATCCTAATACTTACATGCGGTCTCGGGATGCATCACAAAAATAAGTTCTGGAATTTAATATACTACCAGTACACTCACATAATTTAATACCGATACCAATGCTCCAGAAAAGGCAACCTAGACCATACGTACACATCTGTAACAACGGAATAGACACATATGACTGCATTCAAACCTTAACTCGAGAAAGCTAAAGGTACAAATTATCTTGGGTATCAATAATGGATACCTAAATTCCTAAAGATCTAAAGGCGAACCTCACATTTTAAGGTGGAATTTTGAGGGTTTTTGTGCTAGTCATACACATTCCTATCCATAAGACGCTATTAATACTCGGTTTTCGTCAGTATATGTCATAAAAAATTAAAATTTGGTCAAAATCACATTTTTATGCTATGTTTTGATATATTACCCTTCATTTTAAGGAACAAAGAAAATGGCAAATGAAAAAATAGTTTCTAAGGCTTATTTCTCCCTACACTTAAGTTGAACATTATCCTCAATGTTCTATAGAAGTACCCGTAAAAACGAATAAAGGGAAAAGAAAACAAGTAAAAGAAACTAGTACTCCCATAGTTTGCTTAATAATGGAGAAGAAACATGCGATAACTGGTGAATCGTCCTCCAATAGTCGTCCAATGAAAACATCCTAAGATCTTCCAAGCTTCTTCTTGTCAAATATAACCTGTAATCAAAGACAAATACAACTATACCAAGCATAAAATCGGCGGGATAGACAAATATACAATGAGAGTTTAGGGTTTCAACTTTATGAAAGCAGTAAAGATAAGATGAGAGTAATGATACAATTATAGGTTTATGCAGGTTTACAAAAGAATTACAAATTTTAAATATTGCACATTTTATTTTTCAGAAATACTTGAAAAAAATTGAATTTTTACATAGCTGGAGACGCGACGCCGTCTCCAGTGTCTGTGAAAATTTCTTCTTCGTTTTTAATGAGAAATTCCCTGCATGTAATTTTATTAGTCAAATCTGAAGAAAGTACTGCATAAAAACCTGGAATTAATCATAACAATCATATGACTCGAAACTGACGCGAATTAATCTAAACAATTTATTTTAAATGTTTGAATTGGGTTTTTAAAAACCGGATATTTCCCATATACTTATTTTGGTGCAAAATACATTTGATTGCAAATAAGACGAAGTTATAAACAAACAAAGCATGATTACAAAATAAATCAAACATACTAAAACATACAATAAAGAATTAAAACACAAGACACTCCTTATTTGCGGGAAAAGTAAATATTGGGTTGCCTCCCAAAAAGCGCTTTTCTTTATTTACGAGTCCTGTAGCTAGACTCGAAGTCACACGTCCTTACATGACTTCTCATTCGTCATCTATCCCAGTCACATATTCGGGTCCAAGCTCTAGGCATTCTTTGTAAAACCCTAATATCTTGCTCATCACGTATTCTACTCCTCTTCTCTTGTCTTCATCGTTCCTAAGGTAGACTGATTTTGTGTGCTCTTTTTCTAAGTCCGACAGTAAGTTGTACTATTCTATCTTATGAGGCATCTTATAGGAAACTTCATCAGTCCCGTTGGTGAACCTAACTACACCTTCAGGTGGGTCGTGAGACATGTTGGATATTTCAACAAAAGGCCTCCCTAGCACTACTTGCGTCAACCTAGGGTCTATGATTGAACTAATATCCTCGACAATCATGAAGTCTATGATATAGGTAAAATTTCCCATGAAAACATGCATCCCTTTAATCCTGCCTGTGAAATTGCTAACTCCTCTATCTGAATTTTCCCTAGGGTCAAGTTTTCTTCTCATGATCCAATTATACATCATTCGGGTCATGATATTTAGAGAGAAGTTAGGGTCAATGTAGGCTTTTTCCATATGCACATGTCCAATGTTACATGGTATCTTGAGGTTTGATGGGCATCCTTCCGTGATGATAGGGTTTCTTAGAAATATAGAAGGGATTGGACCACACATAAGGTACTTGTGATATGCTAGTTCACTCTTAGTTGGGAATATGTCAAAATACTCCACTTCTTGTTCTCCAACTTCGGGTTCCTCTTTATGGGAATCTTCATTCGTCTTGACTATCTCAATAAACATTACGTCGTCGTCATCCCCTTTGGTACAAACAAGTTCGGTGTTGGAGGATTGGGGAACCAACCCGAGCGATTCAAAGAATGAATTGAGTTTGAGGACTTTTTCGGTGATGAATGAAATTGATGGATCGGGTGGGACGAAAGGGTTGACATGGATATTTTTTGGGTTGTCCTTCTCTTCTTCCTCATTCTCTTCTGGTTTGTCACCATGGGACTTACTCTGTTGCTTGGGTGGATTCTGATGGCGTTGATCGAACCATGGATATAGGTTGAGCATTATGGGTCTTCAGTTGGGTAAGAACGAGTAGACAAAACTGGTAAGTACTCAGTTTCGGGTTCTTAACCGTGTCGCTAGATAGTGCTACTGCTATTCGATCGGTGATGGCCTTCAATACTGTGTCGATTTTGTTGGTCATCACGCTTTGTTGTTGTTTGAAATCGGCTTCAAACTTGGACAATCTAGCGTCTTGAGATGCCATGAAGTTGGATACCAATCCTTCTAGATTTGATTGATTGTTAAAGCTTCGAGGATTGTTGTTGAAGGAACGGTTCAGGATCAGACCGTTGGGTTGGAACCGGATAGGTGGGTTTGAAAACTTATTTTGGGAATTTTAGGGTTGTCTCCATCTAAGATTTGGGTGACTTTTCCATGACGGATTGTAGGTGACACCAAGATTGTTTTGCTCGGGCTTAAAAGTGTACCACTTACCTCCTGCTTCGTCAGTACGCGAGGATGCGTATTCAACAAAGGCTTATTCGGGATCTTCCATGCAATACTGAGTGTCGCGATGCCAGATGTCGCGGGGAACCCACTGCAGATCCGACATAGGAGTGATTTTGTTACAGCTTGAGAGTTGCGTTGAGCAGATGAGCTTCTCATCAAGCGTTTGGACATGATTTCGAGCTCGATTGGAGATGTCGGTCGATGTACTACGGGACATCTAGAGGCGGCGGTCGGATGTACTCGGGACATCTTGAGGCAAAGTGATTGCCTTGACCGGCTTAGGGAAATCCCTTGGGTCATTCCAACTTTCGTTGTCATAGAGGGTGAGGTTCTCTAATAATGCCCAAGATTCTTTGGGGTTTCGGTCACGAAGCTTACCATCGGCCAATTGGTCAATGGTTCGTCTCGTGACGGGATTGACATGGTCATAAAAGATTTGGACTTAAAGCCAAAGGTCGATGCCATGATGAGGGACTTTTTGGAGTAAGTCCTTGAAACGAGTCAATGCTTCTGATAGAGATTCTCCATGATGTTGTTGGAACATCATGATATTGTTATGAAGTTTTACGGTCCTTCCCGGTGGAAAGAATTGAGCAAGGAAACGAGTAGTAAGATCCTCCCATGTGGTGACGGATCATGTTAGAAGACGTTCAAGCCAATTGCTAGCTTGATCGCGAAGGGAAAATGGAAATAAACACAGGCGCGTTCTTTCCCTGCTTGCACCATCAAGGTCAAGTGAGTCCACAAGTTTTAAGAAATCCTTGAGGTGTTGGTTTGGATCCTCGGACCAAAGTCCGTGGAATGAGCATCCGTTTTGCACCAACCGGATGGTGTCAGACCGAAGAGGTACCACGTTGTTCCTTACGGGGAGCTCAATGGTATTCCTGTAGCCCTCGTGGCTAAGTTTGGAGTAATCTCCAAGGGTACAAATACGATTCGTGTCTCCCATGGTGGTTGATGAGAATAGGTTACGAAACAATTAACACAAAGAAGAGATAGACTATGAGAAAGCTAATATACAGAATTAAATTCTCACTTGAAAGGATTCAAGCGAGTAGAACTAAGTTATACTATAATCAAAACCTAACTATTCCCCACGCAGCGGCGCCAAAAACTTGATGCGGTGTCGTTAGACTTCTACACGAAGTTTTACAACTCCCTAGGCAGAGTACCTAACCGTTGTAGTAGTAGTATAGGCAAGACTCGGGGGTTGTTAACGTTCTTTAGAGGAATAGGTTGGGAAGGCTTGATCACGGTCTAACAGAATTCTAGGGGTTAAGAGAAGATTATTTTTGTGTTTTTATATTTATAAAAAAGCAAGTAAATCAATGGTTTGAGAGGTTGGTTTGTTTAACTATTAATTAAACTAATATCTATTCTACTGGTGATAACTTTATGATAATCAAATGTATTTACCTAATCATGCATTACTAATCAGATTGCTTCTCCTAATCTTGCTGTCTTGTCACACTTGTGATGATATGTGTAAGTGTTTCCTAGGTCATGAACGGATTACACGAATCCACCGTCTATTTAATATTCCGTTAGGGCAACGCACAAGTAAGGTAGTATGAAGGCTATTACAAGGCCCCTAAGAGTATATTAAATGCGTGTGAAATACCTTAAGAGGGATCAACCATATAAGGGGGTAAGGTAGTATAAAGATTGTTACCCGATGGTATCCTTTCTACGCACTCGCGTTTCCCTAGACGTCTCTACAGCGATACAGACAAAAGTTGGTTTTCTAAAGCCTAACGCGCACATTCATCAACAAGAAGCAACAATGATAGGATCTACAATTTGACTTTCATGCAAACATAAGCAAATACAAAGGAGGGTTTAGCCTCTCATGTTATAATGAAAGCAATAAGATAAATCAATCACATAACACATAGACATATTGAATGATAAATGAAAAATAACCTTGAATTAAAATATGGATCCAAGGTAGTACAATAGGGTTTTGAGCCCCTAAAAACAACCTATAAAGCTGCTACAAATGCTAGGGTTCGTCTCCCTAAAGCTATACAAAGTTGCACACTTACCCTAAAATCAATTTTGTATATATAGAGATATCGCTACGACGGCGTCGCTTTGTACTCCTGACGCCGTTGCCACGTAGATGGTTTTAGATCCACTTTAAGTCGGCCACGTCCTGACGCCGTCGCTGAATCTCTGACGTCGTCACCATGAATGTCATGATGCCGTCGCGTTATGGTTGCGACGCCGTCTCCGGGCTCTGAGTGAATAATTCTTCATGGTTCTTGGTGTAGAGTCGTAGTCTTGTCCGTTTCTTCTCCAAATGAGCCCAAGTAGGGGTGGCAATTTAGGTCGGGTTCGTGTTCACGGGTTCGAGTTCGCGGGTTGGCAGGTCAAAAACATTCAACCTGAAACCGACCTGTTTATATAAACGGGTCACAAATCTCAACCCTAACCTGTTTACCTTGAACCTGAACACGACCCATATAACCCGTTTAATTATACGGGTTAAACAGGTTAGCGGTTTAAATGGGTCAAGCGGGTCAAACATGTTGACTTTTTTAAATCTGCATCTAAAACTTCAGAAGTGCAGGTTGTAATAAACTACATGGCAGCCTAGAACAAATGACAAATTGTAACAAAGTCTTCAAAACAAGCTACAAATTGCAAAGTGTAACAAATTACATTGACAAATGAAACATAAGTTGTGTTGTTTAATACCACAAGTTCATAACAAAAGATTACAACAGCAAAACTACAAAGTTCTTACCAACATTCCAAAATAAACTTGATAAATCCAAGTCATTACCACCTCAAAATCTAAACCCTAATATAACAAGGACCGTTCGTTTCTGACAGGCAGTTTATTCAGCTCCTATAAAATAGTGGGTCACCTCCGAACTCTTTTCATAACCTATTGCATGATTTTCTTTCAGTTCTTTCTCTCGTCTAGATCTCGACTAAATCTTTGATCAACCACTTGGTTAATCTTGTTTAAATTATCAAATCTTCTAATCTTTCTCATTGTCCACAGTACAAGAAAGACTTCGATCATCTCGAAGATCTCCAAAAGTTATTAGTTCTATTAGTCCCATTTTGTAAATTTGTTACATATAGATCGAATCTATGTCTTCCAATCTTTAGTAATTTGTAGATCCAACATGATATTTATTTTTGGATAGGGTAGATTGTGGTTGGTTAGTATTTTAAAGAAGAGTACTTAAAATACATTGGTGAAGTGGAAAAGATGTTCTAGCTAATACAGGACTCGACATTCTTGCTTAGTGTCCGAAAAAATAAAGTAATGCGATGCGGTTTATGTATTAAGTGCCATAAAAACACCAGTTTGTTATGTTGGGGCATATAACCTAACGGTTTGGTTGTACCCGAAGAAGAAATCAACATCTAGCTTAGTGTCGGAAAATAATATAAGCATTAGTATAAGGTTTTCTCCGCCGAAAGGGAGCTTGTTGATTAGTGAAGTAACTCTCGAGTTGGATACTCGGGGAGTAGAGTAGGGCGTAGAGGAGCTTCATGGCCAAACCACTATAAATGACCATGTCGGTTTGCATTTTCTTTTACCTTTAGCTTTACTTATTTCTTTACATTATCGCTTTACTTTTATACTTGCATTGTGCTTATGATTGTGCGAATAGTTGTGTATATATTGTAATAAGAATTGTGTACCACATTGTAGTTAAATATTGTGATTGAGTTTTGTATAATTAGATATGAGCTAGTGTTTAAAAACCTATTATCGACACTTCTCATATTATGTCTAACTTGATTGGCGATTTGATACAAAAGATTTAAAGTTTTTAAATGGAAACATATTCACCCCCCCCCCCCTATATGGTTTCCACAATTGGTATCAGGAGCCACGTCGCTCTAGTTTTAAAAAAAATAGTTTTTAAAATAGAGTACGATCCCTGTATCAAATTACCCATGAAGGGGGATTAAATATGAAAAGTGTTTTGTTGTTTGATTCGTACTAGTTTTGTTATTAAATATACTTTGTATAGTAGCTTGAAGGAAAATTTTCTCAAAAGAACTTGGGAGTGCCAATTTATGTTTGTCTAAGTCGTAAGAGTAAAAATGATGTCTAAAACACGTGTTTTATGTGCTGGAACAACTTCTTGAGGTCCTACGTCCCTACATTAAGCTACCAAATGATTTAATACAAAAAACGTGTTTTTGGGTCTCTGGTGACGGTCCCCTAAATGTTCGGGCGGCCCTCTAATATATCTGGGAGCCGTCACCTTTATGGGGGCCGTCTATCTGTTTCAGCAGAATTTGGCAAACTTTTAAAAATCATATAAAATTAATTGTAAGTCCGTAGAATTCGTGCCACCCGCCATTTCGAAGATAATTGAGTCTACTTTCATTTAAAAATACCTCCAATTCTTCATTCTAAACTTAAATAAATCAGAAATGCAAAATACTACATAGTGGTTAAAACTTTGAGTTTCGTTTTAACGTAAAACTTGTATTTTACATTTTCCTTTGAGTCAGGCATTTCTAATTGATATATCTTTGAAAAATAGTGTATTTGTCCTTTCAAAATATTGATCTTAATTAATTTTTGAAATGGAGAGGAACTATTTTATTTTCAAATCAAATCAAGCTAAGTATACATCGTTATATCTAATACACAAAACAACGACGATTAACCTTATATTTATGCCTAGATATTATGTGTGTTAACTTAGTTCAACATGGTAAATAGATATTAATAAGTAATTCCCTATACTATTTTAAAATTTTGACAAATTATAATATAAACCACATGTGGCCAAAGCATGTTAAACAATAAGGAGGATAATAATATTAGTTTTATTTTCAATTGATAAAACACAGATTTTTAGGATTATGCCTAATATGAATTGACGCTAGATTTCTTGCGTAATTTCAAAATTGTATGTGCAATTGCATATAGCCATAGATCACTATATATATCAAATTGTTACTAAAGCTTCTTGTATATCATTTGAGTGTAGTAAACACACTTAGGATGATTTAATATGATTTGTCAAGTGTATGAAAAAAATTAATGTCCTAAGATCATATATTAACACCCGTCACAAACTATTGTTCCAACAGGATCAACTCTCTTCCAACAAAATGTCAACTCTTTTCATCATCTTGCGGTGTTTGACCGTTTGTGATTAATGACAAAAAAAAGATTATATAATGACATTGGTAATTAAGTAGAAGAAAATAGTATTTTTAAGCTTGGCAATGGGTTGCATTGCTCGACAACCACACATAATAGTATTCTTTTTATAAACATATAGTGTTTTACAAAGATGTGTGTTGTATTAAAAATGGTAGAAAAATCATTCATATACTAATAAAATGTCAAAACTATGCATACTATGCATAACAACAAATATTTTCGCACAACTAAATACGCAAAATAAATGACAATCTGAAGTAGAAATTAACTTGTCGTTACTCATCAACCACACACATACAACTAGTCTTAGGTATTAGTGGAACACACTATGAAATTTTTATTTGTCTTCTTAAAAGATTATTACGGAGGGTCAAGAAAAGATTTTACATATATATCCAACTCAATATTCTAACTATGATTGATTTAATTATCAGAAAACTAATTGAGACAAGTTTTTGATTATACGACAAGACAATCGATTCTAATTTTTCTAGCTTTAAAGATATATATCAAAATATATCAAAGATATTAAAATATAAACCTCACATACTCAATCACATACCTTCGATTGATAAAATTAGCGCGAACCTTTCCAAGATGATAAAATAATGCATCGGATCATAACTTTAACACTATGGTAGATGATGTCCATATGAGTCTACTTGTTCCAATAGTTGTGTTCCAAATATTTGGAAAATATAAGCATAAATTACACAATGAGTAAGGATTGACGACTTGAATGTTTTGTCTAAAATATTCAAGTAATTTACCTTGCAATGCAATTGATAAAGTTGTCATCTTTGAAAAGCCAAGCATAAACAAATGCACCACATATGTAACTTTGCTCAAACAATGCAAAAGCACAACTCAAAACTCAAACTATCTTCTCATCAAAACTCTATCTTTCTTTATCAAATAAGCATAATATTTCTTCTTCACCAAATGAGAACCCTTTAACCATCTAAGGTTAGGATAAGGAAGAATTGAACATATTCCACAAACCATTTTTGTGCTTTCTCTCAATAGATGATCGTAAGATGATATTGAATATAAGATGATTAATTATACAAAAACGATAATCAATCTCACTATTATCAATCTAATTACAAAATTAAGAATATGAACATCAAATCAGAGTCCAAGGATTTATCTAGATCACAAATATCATCAAATGACCATAGATAATTTTTCTGTGTCTACATGTTAAACCAACCCAATTAATAACATAAAATCACGAAGTCGATTGTAAGACATACAAGATAGTCATCAAAATTGTTAATCGCACTATGGCATGAAGATGTCTCATTGAGTCTAAAGTGTTCAAATGTTTATGTTATTAGCTATGATCAAATTACACATGCTAAACTTAACACACTTTGAGTAGGATTGACAACTTAAAATTTTCCATCAGAAAAACACATAATACTCAACTTGATGAGCAAGACTTGGATGTCATTTCCGAAAACTCAAATTGAGAAACTCCTTATAACTTATATAAGCTTCTCCTCATAACCTAAATCAAACAAACATCTCCCAAATAATAAGAAAATGATCCTTGCCCAAATTTGGCACCTCCCTGATCGATGGGATCCCTTCGCCTAAATTCATCTTCGGTTTAGGTAAATCCGCCCTATGGCATTAGATTTAAAACATCTTCCTCTTGTGAATCACTTGCTTAAAAGTCCAACATATATGTAAGTAACCTTTAATAAATCATCATTATTTATGTAAAGAAAAATTCACAAGAACTATTAAGGTAAATCACCTTAATTGGATTCTTTCATAAAGACATGCAAATGTGTCTTCTATTGAACACGCTCAATAATAGGGCGATACACTTGTCACTCTTAAGCATACTCCTAGGTTCTAGATGACTCATTCTCTCTTATACATACAACAACTTGCTTTCTCTCAGCCAGTATAACTTTAGAAATCCACACACTTGAATTAGGATAAATGCGGAACGCGGAATAAAGCTAATAAAGTTGAGTACGTGTTAGGCCCTATGAAAGATGAATACAAATTTATCTTTGCTACACTTTATTAGGCAAATATAAGAATTCTATATTTGTCCTAACATGAGAATGACTATAGAGAATCTATTTCACTAAAAAATCACTTTTTGAGAGACTAACGTTGATATTGCTTCCAAAAAGTGAGAGTTTGGGTTCGGGTATAACCCGTAAAAATGGTCGTTTTAGCCTGAAATAAGCACCACTAGTGATAGTCACATATTCATTTCTCTAATTTGATTAAAAATCTTCTTAATAGTCATTAAATGATAGTTACATCGCTAGACATTGTATTCATTAGGAGTGCACACTAATCAAGTAGAAAATGAGGTTTCTCCTTTGACAAGCTAGAATACTAGACTACATGCAATTTCACAATATGTGCTTTATGAAGTTTACAAGAGTGAAAAACGTGCTCCCGACGTGAATTGCGAATTCTCTGCATTCAAGATTATCTAATGCTCAACGTTTTATTTAGTTAGCTATTGGGGAATCATGTTTGGTTGTTACAAAAAAAAACGTATGCCTTTTTCTAGATATATTAGATACTAACTATCTCTTAGATTTAATCAATAAAATAACACATGCTCCTAAGTGCTAAATTCTAACATGTTTTACATGATCATTGCATTTAAAATTATCACGTTTTGTATGCGTCCTTTTAAATGACTTACGTGTTAAATATGCACCTACACTATGTTAGTTTAATGTATGATAATTTATATTTAAATGTCATATAGTCTTACACATTAATCTTATTGATTATTGTGTTGATGCATGCTTAGATAAACTTAACAGCTTATAATCTATATATCTTATGCCATCTAGGTATATATTTTCTCACACTAGAATATTTTTCTTCACGTCCGTGTCACAAATGTAAAAAGTCAAATGAGTCATAAAACGGTTTTATATCTCCTAGAGTCTTTACTCATACATTCTCTTAATCATCATCTTGCTTTCTTTCGAATAATCCACTCTTTTGTGAAGAAAAAGTTAGATACAAATCTAACACTCCTCCCAAGTAGTTGACAACAAAATATTTCATTCTGAAATAATCAAGTATCTTTAACTGCGATAGCAACGTTAAAGGTCATATTTCCGAAATAATTCTCCTATTCAAGCCTTTTAAGCAACATAAGTTTAAACGCGTCTTCTATTTCTCTTCGAACAAAAACATCATTTTCTCATCTAGTGACAACATTCTTTCCACTTCGACTATATCATTCATTCTCTTCGACAAAAAAAAATTTGACGAAAACATTTTCTCTCTTCGATGAAACATTCTTTCTCTTCGAAGAAACATTCTTTCTCTTCGACAAAAACATTATTTTCTCTTAGACGAAAACATTCTTTCTCTTCAAAGAAACATTCTTTCTCTTCAACGAAAACATCCTTTCTCTCCGATGAAAACATTTTTTTCTTTGACGAAAACATTATCTCTCTTTGACGAAAACACTCTTTGTCTTTCGATCACACCTCTTCCTTCTCACTCAACCACGCCTCTTCAACCATAAAGATGGCTAATCTCCTTCCTCCACTATTTCCGCTAACATATTTAAGACAACCGTATACCTCGTCATATGGTTGTTCTATGAACATTCGCAATGCTCTGGAAGAGCTACATAACTTTTTGAGTATAGTTTATCGTACGCTAACCACCATCCGTCTTGACATTTTCAAGCTTGTCGTCTCTATCTTCGTTTTTTGTTTTCTTCTTCTTTATTATTATTATTATTATTATTATTATTATTATTATTATTATTATTATTATTATTTTCGCGTACAAAACACACCGAAGATACATCACCATTTCCTTCGGGACAATGTCAAAAAGGAAACATCTTCATCGAAAAGGTTGTGTCTGAAGATAACATCGCCGACAATTCTTTCTCTACCCCTCAAGCGTGAATCGTTAAATTATCTTCATCAAGGTTTAGGAATGATGGAACAAATTCCATAAACCGTTCTCTTCTCTTCTTCTAGTTTCGATTCTAGTCCGTGTTCCATTCCGTGTCGTGACAACTTAACTACTTCATCCGAAGTACTTTAAGTATTTTTAATTAGCGAAATGCAAATTAAAATGTCACTCTTTTCGAAAAATTCATCAATTTCCCCAAACATCCCTCCTGTTGGCGGTCCGACGGCCCCCATATCTATTCTGGCGGCCCCCATATATATTTGGGACCGCCGGCAGCAGCTTGTAATACCATTCATTTTTTTCCATAACCTAACACTTCCTCTCTTCTGCTACGAGTTGACGTCTACTCCACACCCAAACCTATACCCAATATCTCTCTATAGATCAATGGGTCATCCTCATATCCCAACACTCATAAGCATCATTGCTTATGTTTTCAAGAGTCAAGTGAATTTCATAATGAAATGCGTCTCATTATCAAACACATTCCTTACAATCGATAGACTTACAATCCATCACTTCACAATAAATCCCCTCACATACAAACCTTGGTCCTCACATCTCGCACACGTCTTATCTCAATTTCATAACTGATTCTTTCTCACTCCTAAACTGTTTCCTTCTCTCTTCTTATAGTCATTAATCACTTCCTATAGTGTATCAACTTCTAAAAGTTTTCTTCTCACTTCTAAACAATCCATTACACTCTAAGTGAGATCCTCTTCATCTCTAACGTTTCTTCTCACTTCTATATGTTTCTTCTCTCTTCTAATAGTCTTGTTACAATTAGAATTCCTCCTATATCCCTTGACAACTTAATTATTTCATCGAAATTATTAATAAATTTGCGAAACGCAAATGTCACTCCCTTCGTAAAACTTGCCACTTTTTAGAAAGCGAAGAACATAAAGAAGATATTCAATCTTCAAGTGTTATTGAGTCACCACATTGTTGAGTCTCTCATCATTCTTCCACCATGAAAGAACTACCTCATTTTACATCCCACATTTATTCCTTAACATTGTCAACCAACAAAACACTAAACAAACATTTGAATTCCCAATCATCCACTTTTGTCTTGATAGGATCATATGCACATCAATTGTTACTGCAAATGATATATCAATCTTTTCTATCAACCTCTCATCAACACTTTCCTTCTTTAGTATCGCTCATCCTTTCTCACTTTTCGGCTCTATGGAATCATTTTCATCCCAGAGCACATCGTCTCCATCCTCGTCTTATTTTTCTTTTTATTCTTTTAAAGTATATATATATTTTTTTGACATATTTTGCCAAGATATTAAGTGTCATTCGTCTACTTTTAAAAGGTCATTCTCATAATATTTTTGTGTTAATCAAGAAACGAATCCCATTCTCGTTTATTAAAAGTCGGTCTAATCTCTCTCCATAACCATACGTCTTGAGTCTTTTAAGTATATCATTTAGATTGTTGTTTTTGAAATAATGTTTGCATGTGTCTAGCTTCTAACTTTCTCTTAAAGTGTCATATTCTAGAATACTAACACCTAAAATGCATGTCTAGTTCCCCGCTAATATCTCACTATATATATGTGCACTTGTCAACTAACTTTGTTTTGTAGCACACATCTATATCTTGATTCCTTGGTGCCCCAAACAAGGGGGAGCATACACCAAGGGGGAGCACTTGCAAGACTTCTACTCATTTAAATTGCATCAAACTTCTCAAGCATCGATGGTAATTATTTATGGATCTGTTATAGTCAATATACAAGGAATGTAATTATCATGGGGACGCAATGAGCAAGGGGGAGCTAGGAGATATGTGAGTAAATAGCATAGAGTTGGTTAAACCGTGATGATAGAAGACTTCACTAGGATGATGCAAGCTCACCTTTATAGGAAGATAAGATCGGAGATTGTCAAATACAATGAAGAGTTCATTTCTTGAAGTACCTACCTTCTTTTCAAGCCTTCTTCTCATTTCTCATAACCTCCTCTAAATTATCCATGAACTAGACAAAACTACCTTAACCTTATTTCTCATGTTGTCTTCTTATTCCTCCAACCAATATACTTGGATCACCTACATTTTCCTCATTCCTTCAACCTATACACTAGAAGTACCTACCCTCTTGTCTTGCCTACTTCTTACCTCTCATAACCTTTTCTAAACTATCTAAAAAACACACAATCACATTCACCTTTATTTTTTTCTCTTGCCTACTTCTCATCTCTCATGACCTTTTTTAAACTATCCAAGGAACATACAATCACCTTCACCTTTATTTCTCATATCTTCTCCTCATAATTCAAACCTATATACTCGGAGCACGTACCCTCTTCTCATGTCTTCTCAAATAAACATGCTACCTATAAGCTCCAACCATAAACCATAATAACCTTTTTGCTTTCGACAAAAGGGGGAGAATGGAGTGTAAACGAGTATCTTTTAAACTTTACTATGTGATATAGTTTACATATTTTGTCATCATCAAAAAGGGGGAGATTGTTAGTGCAAATATTATGATATTTAATCTATACGATCTCTTTATGTTTTGATGATGACAAACATGTAACTTGTAATACGTAACGTAAAGTGCGCAAGTTACTCGTAATCACAAATCATCAATGCATACACATATCAACATCTTTCGACGTCTCAAGTATGCATCAAGACGGACAATGGTTTACACTTGGCGTAAATCACATAAGGTATGTACAAACAATATTAAACTTGTAGGATGATCAAAGAAATAAGTTTGTGTCTTAAACTTTATATTTTATAAATACAACAAAACTATTTCTTAAAAATTATTTAGACAAATTATTTTTGAATTATAAAGAAATGTTTTATTTGGTAATTATTTTGAATTTCAAAATCTGGTCATTTCCCCCTAAAATAAGTGTCACTTTCTCGGACAAGTTTGTCACCACAAAAATACAAAAACAGAAGCGTTTGTCGGGGCGGTCCTTTAATTTGGTCGGCGGCTCCCTTAATTATTAGCTTAATGGGCTGCCCCGGCCCATTAGATGGGTGCGAGTTGGCCCATTAAGTATTTCTTCGTTTACGGCTTCGGCTTTGACTTTTGACTTGGTCGGGGTTGACTTTGACTTTTGACTTTTCACGCTCTTTCCAATCCGTGCTTGGTTTTGTCCGTTTTGGCTTCGTTTTTCGTCCTTTTGTTGATATCCGTTTCCTGCATAATATAAATGCAAAACACATAAATACAATGTATTTTTGGTATGTTTTTGGTCTTTTAAGTCCGTTATGTGTAATTATACACATACCAGTAACATTTGTTACATATAGATCGAGTCCATGTCTTCTAATCTTTAGTAGTGTGTAGATCCAAATGATGTATATATTTGGATGGGTTGATTGTGGGTTGGTTAATATTTTAGGCCTTAAAATACATTGGTGAAGTGGTAGATTGGTTCTAGCTAAGATTAGGACTCGACATTTAGCTTAGTGTCGGAAAATATTGTAAGCGACGCGGTTATGTGTTTAGGCCATAAAACAACAGGTTTGTTATGTTGTCCACAAAACATAACGGGTTTGGTTATACCCGAAGAAGAACTCGACATCTAGCTTAGTGTCGGAAAATAATGTAAGCAACGTTTTAAGGTTTTCTCTACCGAAAAGGAGCTTGTTGATTAGTGAAGTAACTCTCGAGTTGGATACTCGGGGAGTGGAGTAGGGCGAAGAGAAGCTTCATGACTGAACCACTATAAATCACCGTGTCCGGTTTGCATTTCCTTTTACATTTTGTTTTACTTATTTCTTTACATTTACCGCTTTACTTTTATACTTGCATTATGCTCATGATTGTGTGAATGGTTGTGTAGATCTTGTTAGTTAAGGTTGTGTAGCTCTTTGTGCTATATATTGTATGTGGTTATATTGTTAGAATATGCGTTAGCTATTGTAAACCTATTATCGCCACTTCTTATATTGCATCAAACTTGATCGGGTAATTGATACAAATGATCTAGTCCGAAAACCTCTTCTGGTAGCGGTCCCATAACTCAGGCGGCCCCCTGATATACTTGGCGCCCCCATATATATATGGGACCGCCAGTAGAAGAGTGATGTAATCTTTGATCTTAAAGTTTTTTAATGGAAACGTATTCACCCCCCCCTCCCTCTACGGTTTCTACATAAGTGACATATGGTGATTGATTAGCGGGGATGCTATGGTTTGATTGCATATATATTTACTGTCGTATGACACTATTGTCCACTGTTTTGAAATATTGGCACAACTTTTGGGTTTAAGGTCAAACCTACGAGCTCACCAACATTATTGTTGACATTTTCGAGTATCATTTTTAGGTGTGTCAATTAAAGGTATATGAATGGTGTTGGAAGAGCAAAGATGTAACCCAAGGTGACTGGGTCGAGATGGGTTTTGATTATTCAATTTTGTCAAGTCTTAACTTGTAAAATTTTATGTAAACCCAAGTTTCATTCTTGTAAATTGTAAAGTGTATGATCTTGTATCTTGTGCGATGAACGGTATCGTCGCATCCTGTGTTTCCGCCTCTGACGGGGTGTGACAAGTGTGTCTTTTCAAAAATCTATTTTGGGTCCTAGACCAAAACACATAATAGTAAACAATGTAAAAGTTCCCGTTGCTGGTGATAATGAAGTTAAACATATCTATAAGCCATTATCAAAACCCGGAGTTGGATATTCGAAACCTAATTTTAGATCAAAAACTCCACCACCTAGAAAAGTCATACATAATTATTATCGTCCTAAAACTCCGCAACCGAAAAGAAACATTGGTCGACAAAATCAACCTCGTGGCTTTCCTGTAACTTGGAACAACTTCCCACGTCAAAGTTACATGCCATGGGAAATGTTTCATCCATTTACACATCCCAACCAATTGCATCAAATGCAAGGGATGTTTAGCACTAACAACTTTGGACCCATGAGATATTGGGGGCCAAATGTTTGAGGTGTTGCCTTATATAAATATATATGCCTTGGCGTTGACTTGGAACCCGATGAGTGGATATAGGATAGCGGATGCTCCAAACACATGACGGGTAACTAAAAGCTCTTCTCAAGCTATAAGGCATACAACGGATGTAATGTTATTTTTGGTAGCAATCTTCGCGGTAACATCATTGGCAAAGGTACAATTTCGAATGACTCTCTCAAAATAGATAATTTAGAACATGTAGATAACTTAAGATTTAACTTGTTACGTATAGGAAAAATATGTGATAATAAGTGTAGAGTAACTTTCTCTAAACATGATAGTGAAATCACTAAGGATGGTAAGATCATAGGTAGAGGTATTAGGAAGAAAGGCTTATATGTAATGAAATTAGGAAATAAGCCTAAAGACCAAATTTTTCTAGCAACGATTGATGAAAATTCCACGTTGTGGCATAGGAGATTAGGTCACGCAAATATGTGTCTCATTCAATCGTTAGCATCTAAGGAAATAGTTAGAAACTTACCTAAGCTTAAGTTTGATAAAAACTTGATGCTTAGAAAATTAGAAAGCAAGCTCACGCTAGTCATAAGGATAAGAATATAGTCTCAACGACTAGATGCTTAGAACTCCTTCATATGGATCTCTTCGGTCCATCTGCCGTACGGAGTTACGGAGAAAACCGATACACCTTAGTCATAGTAGATGACTACTCTAGGTATACTTGGACTAGATTCCTTAAGGACAAAACTGAAGCTTTTGATCAATTCGAAATATTTAGTAAGAAAATTCAAAACCAATTAGGATGTACAATAGTGTCAATAAGAACCGACCACGATAGGGAAATTTGATAATGAGGTGCAATTTGGAGAGTTTTGTAATGCCAATGGAATTACACACAACTTCTCAGCTCTACGCACTTCTTAATCAAATGGCATGGTTGAAAGGAAAAATAGGACACTTCAAGAAGTAAGTAGGACTATGTTGAATGAGCAATCGTTACCATAAAAGTTTTGGTGTAACGCAGTAGACACTTCAACATACATTCTCAACCGAATCCTAATTAGAGCCATCTTAGGAAAAACACCTTACGAACTCTTAAAAGGTAGGAAACCGACTCTAGATTACTTTAGAGTGTTTTGAAGCAAGTGCTTCATTTTAAACACTAAAGACTAACTTACAAAGTTTGACCCAAAGTCATACGAAGGTATCTTTTTAGGTTACTCGCAAAATAGTAAAGCCTACATTATCCTTAACAAACATACTAGGAAAGTTAAATAATCACTCAACGTGACATTCGATGAAACTCCTCCACCCTCTAAGATATCACCCTTGGTGGACGATGACTTAGATGAAGAAGAAACAATTGAGGTTACAGAAAAGAAAAACCTAGAAAATGACATTGAGGATGAAACTTTAGAGATTGACGAAATAGTCAATATTAAGGAATCTAGGAACAATCCATTGGAAAATGTCATAGGAAACCTTAACCAAAGAACCCTTAGATCACAAGCCCAAAACCAAAGTAACTTATTTTGTTTTATAGCAACTATAGAACCTAAGAATGTGAATGAATCCTTAACGGATGATAGTTGGATAGTCGCTATGCAAGAAGAATTAAATCAATTCATTGCTAATGACGTTAGGGAGTTACTTCCACAACCTAGGAATATGACAATCATAGAAATTAAGTGGGTGTTTAGAAATAAGTTCAACGAGAATGGTATTGTTTCTCAAAATAAAGCTAGGTTAGTTACTCAAGGCTATAATCAACAAGAGGGCATCGATTATGATGAAACTTATGCCCCAGTTGCTAGACTTGAGTCAATTAGGATACTATTAGCTTATGCTTGTACTTTAGATTTTAAGCTATTCCAAATGGATGTGAAAAGTACATTCCTGAATGGTTTTATCAATAAGGAGGTATACGTGACACAACCTCCAGGCTTCATTGACTTTGAAAAACCAAATCATGTTTATAAACTAAAGAAAGTTTTATACGGTCTTAAACAAGCACCCAAAGCTTGATATATTAAAAGCTTTTCTTATTAAACATGAATATAAAATAGGAATGGTAGATAACATTCTTTTTACTAAGAAGAAAATTTCTAACCTCATCATCGTTCAAATATATGTCGACGACATTATATTCGGCTTGACTTGTTAAGACATGTGTGATGAATTTGCCAAAATCATGCATGACGGGTTCGAGATGTGCATGATGCATAAACTTAAATTCTTCCTTAAACTACAAATAAAACAAATAGAAGATGGTATTTTATTTAATCAATCTAAATATATTAAATAAATGCTTAAGAAATTTGGCTTAGAAGAATCTAAACCAATGAAAACCCCCATGTCGTCCGATACCAAACTCACGAAAGACGAAGATTGTGAGTCGGTAGATAGTATCAAGTATCGAGGCATGATAGATAGTCTATTATACCTAACGGCAAGTAGGCCGGATATCATGTTTAGTGTCTGCCTTTGTGCCCGCTTCCAAGAGGCTCCCAAAACCTCTCACCTTGAAGCAGTTAAGCGTATCTTCTGATACATTAAAGGCACTACGCACTTAGGGTTATGGTATCCTAAGAGGACTGGCATAGAAACAATAGTATATGCCGACTCTGATCATGCAAGAGATTATGTGTACCAAAAGAGCACTAGCGGTGTTTGTACGTTCGTAGGATGTTGTTTGACATCTTGGTTCTTGAAGAAACAAACCACTCTTGCTATATCCGCTACCAAACCCGAATACGTAAGCGTCAGAAAGGCATGTGTAACACCCCCAAAAATGTGTCGCAGCGGAAATATGTCAGGGGGCATTACTTCATAATACAATAGCACAAGATACAAGAGAACGACCTCTAAATGTGTCGTTTGTAAAACAATCTCGTTGATTTTCTGAAATCAAAATAATAGTTGTCCCATAATTGCATCACCATGAAAAACTTGAATGTAAAGACTCCAATGCACATCAAATAATCCAAGCATCTAATTCACCTGAGAAAAACATGCTTAAAAGTGTCAACATTAAAGTTGGTGAGTTCATAGATTAGTTTAAATATGAATGTAAGTTTCAACAAATATATTTATCCACTGTGTCATCACAGTACCATGTAAAATATTTATAAAATATGCACGACCCATTTTATGTTACCAAAAGTACCAATCTTATCCCAAAGATTTTTATAAATAATGCATGACAAATTTAATGTCACCAAAATGTTCCAAGTATGTATTTGTCGGGGGCCCTGTAGTCCCAACGTGATCCGACATGTTATAACGTTCGTTCCCAGTGATAGCTAGTCACCCGAACGGGGGTTGTCAATCCCGAATAGATCTATTTTATATCATTCGCGTGGACATCACGCTATAATGTTCGTTACCTGCGATAGCTTAATCACCCGAACAGGGATCCACACCCGAATAGATCTATTTCATAACATTCGCGCTCACCCTCCAAGTGATTTACAGTTCATGACGCTGTGACGTAGACTTGTTGTATGTACCCGATTCGGGCAGTGATACAAATAATGTGTTCCCATCATGGGTGTTCCCTCCAAGAACACCCGGGCATGTAATGCTTGTTGGCCCCGCAGGCGCCAAACAAATCGTAATCCGAAAATCATTTCAAATGTAAAGTATGCATTTGTGACCAAAAATAAAGTCAAATAATGTATCCCATAGCGAGCTATGCAAATAAGTATGTAAACCAATTTGAAATCAATCATGTAAATGTGTTTGTAATGAATTGCAAAATCAAGTATGTGAACCAAGTGTGTAGAATAGTATGTAAAAGATATTGTGAACAAATATGTAAACAAGTTATATTGAGCATGTATTCTCCCCCGAGATTTGTAAAGTAAATGTAAAACAAGTGAAAGAGGGGCTATAAACTCACATCGATGATGAAGAACGATTGGCGGGAATGTACACATTGAGTACAAGACGAAACGGAAACTGAAACGGCTCGACCAAGAAGTTGCACTTGACTAACTGCTAAGACCGAAACACTACCTAGGATTATGCTTTTGTTGTCCGATGTATGATTATTCAACGCGACATGTTTGAAAAAGAATCTTAGATTTAAAGTTGTAATAGTTTGGTGGTTGGTTAAATAAATAAATCAAAAAGTAAATGTAAGGTGTGTAATACATTCCGTATGTATTACATAATGAAAAAAAAAAATAACCGAGTATATAATTCATACCGTGAATTATATAACAAGATACACAACCCAAAGAATAACTCGAAGCGTATATAATACGCGTCATGTGTTACCTCAAAAAGGTGACAATTAAAATAAAATGGTTGAATTATATAATACTTTCCAAGTATTATATAAGAAAGATGATAAAAATAAATGAAACTACATAATTCGACACGTGCCCTGGTATCCCCAAATAATTTAATAGAAAGTCTCCTTATACAAATAAACGCACGTTGTAAAGTTGTGGACTAGATAAATGAAATCTCAAAAATTATTGTTTAAGTTTAATTATCGGGTCATTATGATTTAATACTTCTTAAGCCCCTTTTAAGATAATAAATAAGGTAGATTTGTAAAAATTTATTAAACGTACTAGTTTATAAAAAAAAAAAATCCCGGAATAACCTATTTATTTATTTAAAGCTTTCCATATTAACAAAAGTTAATCATTTTCCTCAATTTATATCAATCCATGTTGCAAACCCAAACCTACCCTTAACAGACTTTCCCAAATCCAAGCATTTCAAATATGTTATTAAATATCAAGAACAAAATAATAAATGACATAATTATTTAACCATTTAACCACCGTTTTAGATCCGATTTTATATTTATAAATTCTTTCATTTTATTTATTAGTTGCTATATACATAAACCCAACTCATCTCATGTGTATTTTCTGTTTAATCCAAACACGCACGCAGCGTCTATGTCGAAACCAAACACTCCCTTATGGAGTTTGTGCACAAACCAAACACCCTTGTTGGCGCTAGCAGCCAAACCAAACACACATGTTTATGCTAAACCAATCCCAAACACACCTTAATAAAAAAAAAAAAATAAACAATCAAACCAAATACATCCTTTGGTGTTGGCTGTTACAACCAACACCCTAGTTGTCTCTCTGTAAAACCAACACCCTCGGCTGTTAACCCGTCGAAACAAACCAAACACCCTTTGGTGCTAAACCCTTAGCCAAACGCACTCTATTTGTTTATTAACCAAACACGCTCTTATAGTTTTTCTGCCAAAACCAAATACACCCTATTCTGATGGAAACGCATAATACGCCAACCCTGTGTGTGGTTTATGCAAAACCCGTAAAGCACCCTTTTTGATAAGAAACCAACAGCCCCTTCGTGGGCTGTTTAACAGTCAAACAGGCACCCCTTTGGGGTGTTATTCCACAACCAGACCGTCCCCTTTCTTGTGTTATAACCCAAATAGACCCGTTGTCGTGTAGACACCCAACCCGACACCCCTCTCGGCTAACCCCAACGCACCCTTAGGCGGGGCTGCCAAACCAACCAAAAGCCCATAGAGGCTGTTAAACTCACAACCCAAGCGCACTTTATGTGCTTCAGTCTCAACCAAAACCCCCTTTTGTTACAACAAAACCCGACGCACCCTAAAGGTGGCTGTCAACCCGCAACCAATCCAAACAAACGCACCCTAGTCTGTTATGAACCCAACGGACCCTAATCTAGTGCTTATCTCTGAATCCAAACTCACCCGGCTGTGAACCACAACAACCCGAACACACCCATGTTTCACTATAACCCCACCGCACCCTTTTTCGGTGGTGAGACACAAACCAGTCGCACCCTCGTGGTGCGGTGGTTGTCATCGAAACAAACACCCTCATGGTGTTAACATATGAACCGAACGCACCCCTTTTTTTAGCGTTTTATAAACAAGGTCGAACGGACCCTAGTGGTTTTAAGACCAAAACAAAACACACCATTTTGTATTTATAGAAAACCAAACGTTTCCTGCTGGTGCCTTTGCTAAACCAACCGCACCCCTGTAGGTGGTGTCGGCTGTTGGTGGTGACGATGGTGCGAAGGTGGTGGGGATGAGGGAGTTGCGTGGCGTGGTGGAGATGGTATGGTGGTTGAGATGGTGTTGAATGTGGCGTGGTGACTGATGTGGTGGGTGGCCGGAGTTGTCCGGACTTGCCGGAGCGGCGCCGGAAATTTTTGGAGAGGGAGGAGATGACATTGGGGTTGTGGTGGAATGAGATATAATTGAGGGAGAGGGAGGGGGGGGCCCGGGGTAAATCATTCTTATAATAATAAATATATTACTTACAATATCAAACATCTATATAATTCTATTTTTAAAACAGGAATTTGGACAAGTAGGGGGAAGTGGAGATTGGAGGGCGGTGGGAGGTTTAGAATGGTGTAAATAATTAAGATAGTTTTTTATTATCTATATGTATATACTTTTCAGTTCAGACAAGTGTTAAACTAAATTTATAAATTGAGGGTGGGGCAACGTGCGACGGGGTAGACTTTGGGAGCCATGTGTTGTTTTTTTGACTCTTCTATTGTAGAGTTATTGGGGGGGATATAAAATGGTTGTTATGGGGGATGATTGTTTATTTGTTGTGGTGGGTTGTAGGGGTTTATAGGTTTTTTGTTGTGGATTGGTTTTAAGTGGGATGTAAGTTGGTTTTGTTTTTATTGTAGTTAGAGTGTGTAAGTTGATTATAGGGGGTAGTTTTTTTGTAGTTGTGTTTATTTGTTGGGGTTGGTTTTTTTTTTTGGTGTTTTTAAGTGAGGGTTTTGTGGGGGGAGATGGATATTAGTGAGTGGATGGGATAGAATAATTTAGGAATGTTTTTAGGGTCTCGGTCATTAACTGAAAATTGTCAGGAATGTCATTCCACATCAAATTGCTTTAGAGTCCGAGTCATGAAAACGTGATCTAGATGGTCGTTCTTATAAGTCAAGCCAGATCCTAAAAGTCAACGATTGAAATCGTCATTTAAAAATTCAAAAATTCTCGGATGTTACAGTACCTACCCCTTAAAGAAATCTCGTCCCGAGATTTAAATTTGCGTTATCCGATTGTGTAACCGAGGAAAGACTTAAGGTTTAATAACTCGTTCTGAACAAGACGCTGATAACTTTATTCAGCAAAATTCGGTGTTTCCACACTTCTCAATCTACAACAAAAAAAAATTGGCTAGGTTTGTCCAGGATATCCAATCCATTGGAAATAGGTATCTCAAAATATATCATTATAGATCTTATGGCCGGTATAACCGCGTTATAGGGAAAGTCTCATTATAGTGAAAACCTAAAGAAGAAGGTGTAGTCGCGTGAGTATGTTTGTATAAGTTTCTAAATGTCCGAGGACGGAGTCTCGTTTCCACTGTCGGTAATGTTCGATGATTCACATCAAAGTGACCTATGTATGTAAGTACTCAATTTACTTGGCAGTACTAGGATGTATCGCGACCTAAGTCTTCCTATTAGTGGCTCGAAATGAATAGTCCAACTATCTGTTTCGTCGATAGGTGTTTACCTAGTTTAAGGGGGGGTTGCACTACCTATTAGATAAAGTCGTATCTGTCGGGACCGCTCCAGGACCCTACGTACGACCATAAACGTCAAAAACTATAACAAATGGTGACGATTATACACTTAGTCTGGTTTAGCTCACACAACATTCGTGATTTCAAGACTTGCAATGGCAAAGGTAATAACTGTAAGATGAAATAAGTAGCCCAATGAGGTCCTTAAGATTTTTGCTGAGTAGTAAGACACGATTGTGTCTCTAGACCCTTTTAACGGATCTCAGTGATGATTGAGTTCAGTTTTTTACTCGTCTCATATCGGATACCATTAAGCCCACTCATTTATAATTTCTTATTTACATAAAGGAGCGTCCAAATTTATGTAAGTAAGAAATGATAAACTTATGGTTCGGTGATTTACAACTCGATTTTATTTTAAATGAAGAGTCGTCCCAAGCCCTTTCCAATAAATATGTTTATAAATCATCCTACTTAATAATTTCTGATGCAATACGCGTACTCATAAAGTTTTTAAGGTGGTGAATGACATAGCGATGCGATGCTCTAATGAGTATGGGACGAGTGTTTAAAACTCGTCTTCGGAGATGGAGAGCGAAACAATCAGGGAAATCGACATAGAGTTCAAGGCAGTTAATGAGTACTTGATTTAAAGTAAACAAGATAGGGGTCATCATGAACGAATCAGCATAGCAATTATCATATCAATCTTCCTATTATAAGTCCCGCCCATACAAGACTTGTAATACTTAAATTCATACATAATCCCATGTAAACAGAACTGTGACTGGCTTTGTTAACATAGCAATTATCATATCAATCCTCATATTACAAGTCCCGCCCATACAAGACTTGCAATACTTAGATTCATACATAATTCCATGTAAACAAAAATTATGACGGTCTCCGTGTAATACAATATAGTATAAAGCTATGAAGAAAGATAATATCCTTAGAGACCATTGTTTAACTCACAATGTCTGAGAACGAAAAGAGACCATTGTGCGACTCACAATGTCTAAGAAGTAAGATGAGACCATTGTATAACTCACAATGTCTGAGGTATAATTGAGACCATTGTGCAACTCACAATGTCTTAAGAAATGCTCTGGTATTTATATAAATTACTCTTATATAATTAAACGTGCGATATACGCAAAAGATGTAAGCATATATATTACATATATGTATGTCACATAAGTACTTAATGCAGCACGTAATGTAAGCACATAAGCAAGTATCGTGTATGCACTTTGAAAATGTTTGATGTGATGCAATGTTTGTGAAAACGGTTATAGTCTAGGGTAAAATATGCAACCTAGTTCTCTATAACCTTGGCTCTGATACCAATCTGTAACACCCCCAAAAATGTGTCGCAGCGGAAATATGTCAGGGAGCGTTACTTCATAATACAACAGCTCAAGATACAAGAGAACGACCTCTAAATGTGTCGTTTGAAAAGTTATCTCGTTGATTTTCTTGAAATTGATATAAAACATTTGTCCCATAATTGCATCACAATGAAAAGCTTGAAAACAATACAACGAGATTTGATCATTTGAATGTAAGGAGAAATCCATGAATGAAATCTTGTCAATTTAGACTCCAATGCACATCAAGTAAGCCAAGCATCTAATTCACCTGAGAAAAACATGCTTAAAAGTGTCAACATTAAAGTTGGTGAGTTCATAGATTAGTTTAAATATGAATGTAAGTTTCAACGAATGTATCAATCGAACTGCGTCATCATATAACCATGAAAAATGTTTATAAAATATGCACGACCCATTTTATGTCACCAAAAGTACCAATCTTATCCCAAAGATCTTTATAAATAATGCATGACAAATTTAACGGCACCAAAATGTTCCAAGTATGTGTCGGGGGGGCCTGTAGTCCCCAACATGATCCGACATGTTATAACGCTCGTTTACCTGGTGATAGCTAATCACCCGAACGGGGATTGTCAATCCCGAATAGATCTATTTCATAACATTCGCGCAGACAACATGCTATAACGTTCGTTTGCTAAGTGATAGCTAATCACTCGAACGGGGGATTCAATTCCAAATAGATCTATTTCATAACATTCGCGCTCACCCTCCAATTAATTACAGTTTCATGACACTGTGACGTAGACTTGTTGTATATACCTGATCGGGCAGTGATACAAATAATGTGTTTCCCATCAATGGGTGTTCATCTGCAACCCCGGGCATGTATTTTTTTGTTTTTTTTTTGGCTTGTTTGCCCCCGGGGGGGCGCAGGCGCCACTACAAAATAAATAATCCGAAAATCATTTCAAATAAAAAGTATGCATTTGTACCAAAATAAAGTCAAATAAAGTATCCCATAGCGAGCTATGCAAAAAGTAATCGTAAACCGATTTGAAATCAATCAATGTAAATGTGTTTGTAAATGAATTGCAAAAGTCTAGTAGTAAACCAAGTATGTAGAATAGTACTTAAAAGATAATGGACGAATAGTAAACAATTTGTATTGAGCATGTATTCTCCCCCGAGATTTGTAAAGTAAATGTAAAACAAGTGAAAGAGGGGCTATAAACTCACATCGATGATGACGAACGATTGGCGGGAATGTACACATTAAGTACAAGACGAAACGGAAACTGAAACGGCTCGACCAAGAAGTTGCAGCTTAACTTAACTGCTAAGTCTCACTAGCCTAGGGTAATGCATTTGGGTTTCCCGATGGATGGTTACATCAACGCGGCGCGTTGATAAAGATTTAGATTTAAAGTTGTAATAGTTTGGTGGTTGGTTAAATAAATAAATCAAAAAGTAAACGTAAGGTGTGTAATACATTCCGTATGAACAAAGATAAACAATCCAAAGATTAATGTGAAGTATATAATACTTTACAGGTATTATATAAGAAACGTGAGAAAATAATTGAAACAAGATATTTTGACACCAAAAAAAAACTAAGCGAACAAAAACTAGGGAAATTTTAATTAAATAAAAACTCCTTGCATAAAAGTAGACACACGTCTTAAAGTTATAGTTTAAACAAACGATGTTTGTAAAGCTTTTACAATAATTATGATGTTATCTTCTAGCTGACAATTATAAAATATACAATAATATTATAAATTAAATTGTTTCCTCGACGGGTCGTGTCTAAAATAGTTATCTCATTGTAAAAATATAGTTTTCGTTCGTTTATCCGGTTATTGTATAATACAAATTATTATATCTTTAAAATATAACTTAGTCCCTTTTATCGGTTTCTAAAATAATAAAAGCTTTAGTAAAACATTACTAAATATAAAAATTTATATAAATTTCGACATGACATTTCCGTTTATATATCGTTTCCCATATTTATAAAACCTAATGTTTTCTTTTCCACTTTTCAACAAACCGCGCGTTGCAAAATATCTACGTGTTTTAAATATATATTTATATATATTTATAACCAAACAAATTAATAATTATCATATTTATTTAACCATTAACCACCATTTTAATTCCGATTTATAATTTATAAAGTCTCGTGTTAATAATTATTAGTCAGTGATAAACCAAACGAACCCACTGTGTTCGCAAAACCAAAACGCCTCCCATATTCATTACTGCTGTCCCTAAACGCACCCTTACAGCTTGTTGTAACCCAAACATACCCTATGGTGGTTTATCCATCATAACTCAAACACTCCGTGTTTTGGTTTAACTGCCTAACCAACACCCCTAATGTTTCTTTAATAAACAACCAATCGCACCCTAAGTGGCTGTTTAACAGCCAAACGCACCCGTGTGCGGTTTAGAACAATCAAACACCCCCTTATCTGGTAAACCCAGATCCAAACGCTCCCTAGTCGCTGAAAACAAAACCAAACGCTCCCTAACTGGTCATAACCCAAAACCAAACGCACCTTTAGTGCATTTCACAGCCAACCACGCACCCTTGTGCGGGCTGCTGCTGACCCACCGAATCAAACACCCTTCGTGGTATTTCTGTCCAAACCAAACACACCATTTGTTGGGTCCACATCAACCAAACGCACCCTTTGTTGGGTTTACATAAACCAAACGCACCCCGGCTGTGTAATTATAACAAACCAACACACCCTAACCTGTTATATGTAAACCTCACCCAAATCGCACCCTCGCGGTGTGATTTAAACCATGAACGCACCCATGTTGCTTCTTTAGAAAACCCAAACACACCATTTTTGGTTTTGCTATTCCAAACCAAACGATACCCTCATAGGTGACTGAGGTGCGGCTGGCGGTTATGACGGGGAGGAGGTGATGGTGACGGGGTGGTGATGGTGTTGTGACAAGGGTGGAGGCTACGGTGGTGTGGATGGTGATGATGTGGTGTTGTGTTCCGGCAAGGGTGGCGGCGACAGAAGATGATGATAATGACGGTGTTGATGAGGGTGGCGGTGGTGAGGTGGTTCGGCTGCGATGATGGTGGCAGCGGTGGTGTTGGTTGCGGCGATGGAAGAGTGGTGACGTGGCGGTGGTGTGGATCGGGCCGGATCTACATATTTATAAAGTTTTGGGTTCACCGGAGTTTGGCCGGAAAAGTGGTCGGAGAAGATGACCGGAATCTTTTCCGGCCAGCGGCTTGGAGTGGCGGGATTGTCATTCCGTAGATGAGGGGGAGGGATCATGTGAGTTTGTGTGTGTTATATGTAAAAATGAAAATGAATTATTAGTTATAAATTTTATTTATATATAGAAGTTATAAAATAAAATGGCAAACCCAAATAGTTTAGGGTTTATTGTGTAAGTTTTTATTATAGTTTTGATAACTATCGGTTCGGGACTTGTTTGAACTAGTTAGCGGTCGATTCGAGTCACGAAACTTGCCGTCATTGTTTTTTTTCAAATCCATTTTCCTTAAAAACGAGTATTCATCTCGACAATTTTTCATAAACTTATATTAAATATATTTAAAACGTTTATTAATTTTATGTGTATATTCCAATAAACTTTGTACGTAAAATGATATTTTACTCGAATATTTGCATCTTCAACAAACGTCACTGAATAAAAAGACAACTAATTTATTAAATATTTTTATTTAATAAAAAGTGTTAATTAAATATAATTTAATTATTTTCTTGTTTCTATAATCTTGCGAGGGCATTTCAGTCACCTTCTGACTGTTTTCGGGTCTTGGTCAAAACTAAAAAGTTGTCCGGAATGTCGTTTTACATCAAGTTGCTTTAGAGTCCAAATAATAAAAACGTGATTTAGCTGCTCGTTTTTGATAAATCAACCTAGGAATAACATATATCTCCTTTAAATACGTTCTGAAAAATTACCGGTTACGCGGTAATCGCTTTTATGTGACAATAAAAGACCAAAAGTCAAAAAGTCAATGTCAGACTCGAAAAGTCAAAGATTTAAAATAGTCCTTTAAAATTCCAAAAATTCCCGGATATTACACCAAAAGTGCGCCGCACTTGCCAAAAAACCGGCGCATTTTCTGTCCAATCAGCCTTGTTCACTGTTTTGATCATAACTCGGTCATACGAACTCCGTTTTAGTTGATTCAAGCGGTCAAGAGAAGAGAATTTAGTTATCTACAACCTCGCGAAAGTCCAAGTGCTGAAAGTACAAATGTGCAGCACACTTCTAAAAAAGTGCGGCGCACTTCTGTTCGAATTTAAGAGAATTTAATGCCATTTAATAAAGACAACATTTACACCTCAAGTGCGCCGCACTTATTTGTAAGTGCGCCGCACTTGGCCCCCGAAACAGCCTATATAAGGCCTCTTTGCCTCTCATATCTCACACAACTCACACACACAACTCCCTACTTTGTTTCTAACACTTAGAATAGGTGTTTTAGGTGATCTTGGCTTGACAAACCAAGGATCCAAACACCCCTTCAAACCACCATCACCACCATTGACTACCACCACTCTCCACCATTAATTCCCAGGTTTTGGTCCATCAAAGAAGCATAATAGAAGTGTTTATTTGAATCAATAATTGATTGTGACAGAATTATACAAAGTTTTTAGATTTTGCTTTGAATATAATAAGATGTTCTTGGGAAATTCTTGTGAAATCACCATATTTTGCTCCTGAAATTGGTATAAATCTTGTTTATCCTTTGAATATGATCTTTACTAAATTCATGATGAATGTTATGTGTTTTGTTACTTTGATTATGAAGTAGTAATCTTATGTTTGTTTAGACTATATGTGATCTTTGATATGGAGCGTTTGGATATGTGTTTATTGAATTGGTAAAACATATTTTATACAAGAATATAGGCCGAAAGGGTTCTTTTATATATGTGTTTAATCATTCCACTTAATATATTGGTCATAATAACTTATAAAGGCCGAAAGGATTTGTAACTTGTGACATCTTTATTCTCTAAACTTATAAACACTATCCTAAACACTTCATTTTCTTAGTGATCATTGCCTAAACAAACGTACTTTAGTTTCTTGCTTGAATCATCTCTTCATTGCTTTCTTTGCATTATTCGATATATGATCGTCTTGGTTAATTTGATACGTGGCAATCATCTTAGCCTTAGCACCTTAATTACAAACTGTGAAAACTTTAATTCTTGTGGAACGACCTGGACTTACCTAAATCTATACTATACACGAACGGGTATACTTCCCGAGTGTTGTGTTTTTAGTAAAAATCGGTATTTCTAGTATTATAAATTTAAAGCTTGTAAAACACACACCAGGGAACTTCAAAGCTGTGAACCAAGTCAGTCCATGTAGATTTAGCTGTCTCACAGCTAATGACTGACTCCATTATATCATATAGTAGACATGATATAATGATGCTTTTAAGGCGTTGGTCTTGATTGACCACCCTCCTCTTATCTGGGTCCATTGGGACTTAAGTTTATTAGCACCTTCCATGGTTTTTGGTTGGTAAGGACCATCCTTAATACATTGCATATCATAGGGTTCCATACCAGTCAAAATATCAAAGCAACACTTTTTTCATCTTGTAAAATTTTTATACTGGTTCTATTTTGGGAGTAATTGCGGAGTAGCTACCTCCCTTTTGGTGGACTAGTTGGGGTACATGTCCTTCAGCGGCCATTTAGGATCTAGGTTTCAAAAACATTTAAAGCAGTTTTTAGTGTAAAAAGTTTTATAAACCTTTTGCTCTGATACCACTTGTTGTTCCCTTTGAGTTAGTTAACCAATAACTATAAAGTTAAGATAAACTAACTCATGGCTTAGAAGTAATGTATTAAATATAGTTTTTATAAAGATAAATATAAAAGTATAAAGAACACAAAAAAATTTCAACGTTTAGTTCTTATAAATCTTATTAAGAACTATACCCCATTATTTGCAGAACAACAATGAGGATTGCATGACAATGTTTCTGTGTGATCTTCTCACTAAAAAATTAGCATAATTTAAAGTATTATGCTAAGTTGACAACTATACTAACCTAGTAAACTTGTTCAGGGACTTAGTTGATTTTGGAGGAGTAGGTGTTTGTGAAAGACTCAGGTTGAGCACTTGAAGGTAACTCACTGAGTGACTATTCACTCAGTGACCTTAGAATGTTTAAGGATATCTAACACTTAGTATATTTGATGTGTGCTTAAACACACGTCATTTTTATCCTGGAAAACACTCTAAATCAGACTAATAACCATAAAATATGATAAGTTATATTGCAAATATGTTTGGTATGTGTTATTATGTCTTGCATGTACAAAGGATTGAAAACAAAGCAAAACAGAGATTTTCATACTCGACTCGATTAATTTTGCTCATTTTTTGAAGTCAAGACGAAATCTAAGAAAGGACACGAGCAAATCATTGGATAGAGCACGAAAAAACAAGTCCAACAGATCTGGCCCCGCTTCAAGACTCGACCCGGTTCTCCTTGAACGGGCCGACCAAGTTAATATGGCTAGTTATAAGCCGAGCCCAATAAGAGTTGAAATAAACATTTTTTGCAAATATTAACACAATTGGACTCTTAGTCCAGTGGTTGGGAGCGTTAGCTTCAATATAAGTGGCGCGGGTTCGAGTCTGAGCCATGGCAGATTTTCATATTTATCTCCTTCGCCACATCAGCTGCCACATGGAGCCCAGTCAGCGACAATAGCCAACCAGAATCCCCTACGTGGCGAAGATAGCTGTTTATGTCCGAAAATATCCCAGCGGGCTGTTCTGCCAATTTTGAAACTTCAGGGTTATTTTTAGGGACTAAATTTATAAATATTGAGGGGACCAAAATGTAACTTTTCCAATTATATATACCCCTCAATATCACTCATTTTATTCATCTTTTTTTTTATTTCTCTAGCCAAACTCTTGTCTTTTTTTAGCTTATTAGATTTAGCTTATTGTATTTGCTTATTGTTATTAATGAAGATGATGATTGTTAAGGTTGGTGTCACTTAGCTTATTTCTTTTTCTTAACTCTCTATTCCTTGTTATATTATTCTAATAAGCTCTTTTATATTAAATAAGCACTTATAACCTTTATTAGCTTATTAAGAGCTTATCTTTTATAAAATAGTTTTTTAGATTATTATAAGTTGGGTTTTTATTTGCTTATCTCTTTTATGTTTTTATTTCTTTTAAGCTTATTCAAATAGCCTATTTTTGGTTTATTGAAATTTAGCTTATTGCTCGGATAAGCTTTTCCTTAGCTTGTTTGATTTAGCTTATTTATCATAGTATTCGGTTTTTAAAAGGATTCGAATAAGCTTTCATTAGCTTATTTCGAGTGCTTATTGTCCAAGTTTATCTTTTTATCATTTTTTAGCTTAAAGTTTGTAGCTTTTTCTATTAGCTTATTGTTGTTAGATCTAATCCTTAAATATACCTGATTCGCGTTCACTTTCCGAAGACAACACCTTAGTTTCGGGTGGATTTAGATTTATTAATAATATAGTTGTTGTTTTTATCATTTATTAGCTTATTTTCTAGCATAAAGTTTGTATCTTTTTTTCTATTATGCTTTATTATTTTAGATCTAATCCTTAAATATACCTAATCCGCATTCACTTTTTCAAGAGACCACCTAGTATTCGGGTGCATTTAGATTAATAGTAATAAAAAAAAATTGTTGTTTTTATCATTAGTAAGTTTATTTTCTAGATAAAATTTGTATCTTTTCATAGTGAACTTATTTAATAGATCTAATCCTTAAATATAACCCGATTCACGTTCACTTTTAAAGAGAACACATTAGTTTCGCGTGGATTTAGATTCTAAAGTTTTCCATTTTTAATAGCTTTATGGTTCCCTTTTTTAGCTTATCTCAGCTTATTATTGTATATTGTTCTTTAATTTTTATTGTGATTGAATGGAACAATTTTCTACAACTTGGCTTGGATCTTAAGGGTTTTATAAGTTTTTTAATTCCTAAAGTTTAAGCTTTATAGATTTTATTAAGCTAATTAATGAACACAAGTGTTCACAACTTTATTAGCTAAATAGTTAAATAAAAGCTAATTAAGAAATAAACTTTAGTGTCTAATTAGTTTATAAAATCGGGTGGTTTAATTCGTTTCCATTTGATCAAACGGGTTCTACCTTCTTTCCGATTTCAATCCGTATTAATCTTAGATTAATATTTAGCTTAATATTTACAGGTTCGTTTTATGTTTTAAAAAAATTAGCTTTCAAAATATTTAGATTCGATTTGTATGTTTAACTAATTCACAATATGAACAAACAATATAAAAATCTAAACTAAAGGTAAATGACAATAATATGAAGAGATAAGGAAAGGAATAATCAAACCAAGATGCACAAGATTTTATGTGGTCGGCTACGAAACTCCTCTTCGCCCTACTCTACTCCCCGAGTATCCTACTCGAGATTTCACTATGTCAACAAGCTCCCTTTAGGCGGAGAAAACCGTTTACACGTCGCTTACGTTATTTTCTGACACTAAGCTAAATGTCGAGTCCTAATCTTAGCTAGAACCAATCTACCACTTCACAAGCAATACACAATCACAAGATCTACACTATCGGATTTACACACAATCCGAATCACATAATTACACAAGATAATTACAATAGAGATTTGTACATTAGAAGAAAAGAGGAGAGATCACTAAATAACAATTCGTTTCTTGGCGAATACGAATGTTCTTCTCTTGCACTTGAATGAGAGGGAAGAGATGAGAAGAAGATATTAGATCACTTGAAACAAGATCTAAGAATGTTAGTGATCAAGAGATTTAGAGAGAGAAAGAAGATTTTTAGAGAGAGAAAGTTATCTGAAAATTTCGTGCAAAGAGGTCTGATTTTCTGCAAGGAATGGAGCAGTATTTATAGGCAGGAAAATCCAACGGTCACTGGGGGCGGTCCCGGCGGTCCCAGATATATAAGGGGGCCGCCCAGTAGACTACGCTCCCTTTTTTGTCTTTTTGTGGGGAATGTTGTATCTGGTATGAAACCTTCCATTTTGGGGGGAAAATTTGAATTTCAAATTTTAAGTTTTTAATAAAACTTTTCTTTTAATTAGAAAATATTTTGTATAATTATTTTTGTGAAATTCTTTTGTAAAAATGTAATGGATAAGAGAAAAATATTTTCTTGATCACTAATCATGCTTAATGATTTGTTTGTTCATACCTTAAGTGATTACTAATCTTAGAAATGGAATTTTATGATTAATAATTTGTAAACGTTTAATTTTATCGTAAACGTTTTTACATTTTGTTATTATCAAAACATTGAGATGTCGAAAAATATAAATAACATTTTTAGACATTATTTGTATTAACAATCTCCCCCTTTTTGATGATGACAAAATATAAACTCATTTTGTATAAAATTAAAAGTTACAAAATCATTAGAGTTTTGTTCCATTTCTCCCCCTTTTTGTCGAATTCAAAAAGGATGATCGTCGAGTAGTTGTAAGAAGAAAGAAATCGACGATATCAAGACTCCCCCTTGATGTATGCTCCCCCTCGTTTGGGGCACCAAGGGATCGATCTTACGGGAATTGTTTGCTACAAAAAAAGTTAGAGGTACAAGTGCAAGACAAATATCTTTTAAATAACACATTGGATTCAAGTCACACAAAAGGGAGTTTCATTCAATAATCAAGAAACTCATACAATAGAAAATGCAAGTAGTACATTCATAAGATAAGGCTAAAGACATAATACGAGAAGAGATAAATTCATACTATATTTGTATGAATCATTGCAATATAAAGTAGATAATCATGAAATAAAGACATAATAAGGCATAGATCAACGCTAGTGGATTCTTGAAATGTAGAAAATGCCATAATCAAAAGATAGATGGTCAATTATTTAGGTAGATTAATCATATAAGAATGATTAATTAAAGAGGGAAACGAAGGGGGTTGGTGACACATGATTTGGAGGGGTACGAGTTTGAGGTATGGGAAGGGTGAGAAGAAAGTGAATGAAGTTGATTTCATTTCTTAAGGAGTGAAATTGGTGTCTAGAAAACTTGCGACAATGACAAAAGCTTGAGTGAAATTCAACTTGAGCATGAGAAGGAGGATGAATTGGTTGCGGTGGTGGTGAATGTGGTGCATGAATGCTGGCATTAGATGGGTTACTGTGTGAATCAAGGATGGTGGAAATGTTGTGAAGTTGGTTGATCATTTGATCTCTTAAGGGATTGTATGATGGTGGTGAAGGAGATTGTAAATAGACTCTTGGAGGAAGTGGAGATGAGTCTTTTTGGGAAGAAGGTGATGATTTTGGAGTGGATGTTTTGCGTTTCCATACTTGTCTTACGAACATTCTTGGTTTTTTAGAGAAGTTATAATGGTGATCTGAGCAAGACATTGATAATGAAGGAGAGGTGGATGAAGAAGGTGAAGGTGGTAGTGAAGTATGAGAATTTAATGATTTAAATAATGGGAAGAATAGTATAACTTGGCAAAGCATGGTTTGGATAGAAGTGGATGCTAAAGATGGTTTAGCTAAATAGGGAAATGACAGCTTGAGGATGTAGGTAAGAGGGTCAAAGATACAGAAAAAGAGGCAAACTCAAAATTTTCGTTCCCCCCTTGCGGCGGTCCTATATCACCAGGCGGTCCTAAATATATTGGGGGGCCGCGGGTATTTAAGGGGGCCGTTTTATGAAAAAATAAAAATTTTCAGTTTTTCCTTTTCTTAAGTCCAATGATTTTGGCATCTGCCAAATTCAAGAATCAACAAATTCAAGCAATAATATGTAGTTCTAAACTAGCATACAAATTATTTGGCAAGTATTAGCATTGTTCGCATGTCACATTCATAAAATTTGCTAATCATAAAGCGTTGATAGGATGATAAAATGGAAAGAATCATCCAAGTCAAATGTAATTGTCATTTGCCATTCCTAGTCCTAATAATATATTAAAAACATAATGTATTAAATAAGAGAGATAATAGTAATATTCTCTAATAGTTATGCCAACATGTTCACTTCCGTTTTCCACCCATCATGTTCTTGAGAGCTTGTCCAATTGACCTTAACCCTTCCCGGTGAGCATCTCGTTGTTGAGTTTGAAGATTTATAGTTTCAGAGAGATAGGTGTTCAAGTTATGACTTTTATGAGGATGGTTTTAACTGACTCTAGAGACAACATTGGACGAGGAGGAGATGTTTTGAGACGGAGATGAAGAATTGGAATGAAATGATTCATCATCATTTTCATCAAGGGTATCGTCCAACAGATGAGATGAGGATGGATGATTTAAAGTGGTGGAGGAGGAGCTAGCATTTGATTCATGAGGTCTTTTCTTGCCATGATCTGATCATGTCTTTTGCTCATAATGAGGAGCGAGGGAATGCATGACTCGACATGTGAGATGTAGTGATCAATTTCTAGCTCAGGAAAGACGGACACAACATGTTTGAACAATCTAGTCAAAAGCATTTCATAAGGTAAGAGTTCCTGAGGTTTGCTTCGAGTCTTTTCCATTCTTTTGAGAATGAAGAATGCTAGATTGTATCGAGTGGAGGTTTCAATGCAATAAAGAATATGATAAAGATACGCGGAGACCTGATCCTTATGACCTCCTAGACAAATGGCGTTTTCACGAATGATATCAACCCATGGTTTCATATGAGGTTGAATTTCGCGAGTTAAGATTTCATTTTTGTCGATGAGAATTGTTTTCTTGTTTTTAGTATGAGTGGCTTGACCTTGTCAAGGAATTTGAATGAAAGACTTGACGACACTTGGAGACGGAGGAGTGGTTTTATAACGACCTTTACTTGGAACACTTATTGACAAGTAGTCAAGTGACCACATGTCGGTGTGTGAAACTTGACCTTTGAATGGTATTTTTAAGATTTGACCGAATTCCTCAAGAGTGAGAGAGAATGACTTACTTTGTATAACAAAGTTGACCACAAAATGACCCGTGAAGTTATAGTCGAACGTTAGTTGACTATAGAACTGGAGAACAAAACGAGGAGCAATTTGTTCGTTTATGTTCAACAAACAATCAAAATCAATTGATTCAAACTTAACACGGATATGACTCATGTTTTCAAAATTTTGACTTACAACCCTACCCTCATGAAAGTATCATTTTTCTAGACTTGCATTGTGTTTTGTAAGGGTTGATTAAATTCATTTGATATGAAAGAAATGTAGCTTCGGGTATTTTGACGATCTAGTACGGTAATTTAAGGCATTGATACCTAAAATAAAACAAGCAAAGTCATATTTTAATATCTTACATATGTGTTGATATTTTGAATTCGTGCCTAGTGTGTGCCTAAGTATGACAAATGTGGAGCAACGATTAACTCGACCTAAAGTATAAAATCCTAAGAGTTAATCCAAATGCTCCTTAGTTTGATTTTTCTCATCCAAACATGTCGAAAAATACGTATAGGTTATGTATCTCGAACTCGTCATGCATGATTTTGGAAAATTCATCACACATGTCTTGACAAGTTGAGCCAAATATAATGTCGTCGACATATATTTGAATGATGATGAGGTTTGAACCTTTCTTCTTAGTAAAAAGACTGTTATTCACCATTTTCATTTTATATTCATGTTTAATAAGAAAAGCTTTTAATCTATCATACCAAGCTTTAGGTGCTTGTTTAAGACTGTATAAATCTTTCTTTAGTTTATAAACATGATTCGGTTTTTCAAAGTCAATGAATCTTGGAAGTTGTGTCACATATACCTCGTCATTGATAAAACCATTCAGGAATTCACTTTTTACATCCATTTGGAATAGCTTAAAATCTAAAGCACAAGCATAAGCTAATAGTATCCTAATTGACTCAAGTCTAGCAACTAGGGTATAAGTTTCATCATAATCGATGCCCTCTTGTTGATTATAGCCTTGAGCAACTAACCTAGCCTTATTTCGAGAAGCAATACCGTTCTCGTCTAACTTATTTCTAAACACCCACTTAGTTCCTATCATTTTCATATTCCTAGGTTGTGGAACTAACTCCCAAACGTCATTAGCAATGAATTGATTTAATTTTTCTTGCATAGCGACTATCCAACTATCATCCGTTAAGGATTCATTCACATTCTTAGGTTCTATAGTTGATATAAAACAAAAGAAGTTACTTTGGTTTTGGGCTTGTGATCTAAGGGTTCTTTGGTAAGGTTCCTATAACATTATCTAATGGATGGTTCACTAGCTTCCTTAATTTTACTATTTTGTCAATCTCTAATTTTATCCTCAAAGTCCATTTTCTAGGGTTTTTTGGTAACCTAAATTGCTATCTTCTTCATCTAAGTCATCATGCCACTAAGGGTGATGTCTTAGAGCTGGAGGAGTTTTCTTCTTTCCTTTGAATGTCATGTTTGAGTTGAGTGATTCTTCGACTTTCCTAGTATGTTTATTAAGGATGATGTAGGCTTTACTATTTTGGGAGTAACCTAAAAAGACACCTTCGTATGACTTTGGGTCAAACTTTGTAAGGTAGTCTTTAGTGTTTTAAAAATAAGCACACGATGCTTCCAAGACACTCTAAAGTAATCAAGAGTAGGTTCCTACCTCACCTCTCTGATAGTAATTCTTAGGTGCTTACGCCAATGCGGTGGAGCTTTGATCCTTTATCAAGCCTATGGTAATTTATATGATATGACAGGTAATGAGCGTTATTTTCTGTTTCCCATATTGTTATAATTCATTATACACCCGAGAGAGAGAAAGGGAGAGAGAGATAGAAAGAAAGAGAATCCAAACACTTATTGTGAGGTGCTAGTATATAGTTTATGTGCTTTTAATTATGAGGTCTAATTGGTTGTGCCATGAATTATATTTAAAAAGTAAGTTAAATGCCCCTGATATTGCTATTGTCTAGGTAGAAAAGCCCATTTGCTTGAGGACAAGCACATCCCAAGTGTAGGGGTATTTGATGAGGTGTCATTTTATACACTTTTTCAGGGTCATTTAACCCTCTAAATCATGAAAATATGCTCAAAATACGTGCTTAATTGTTTCTTTTTATGGTTTTAGCACTTGGATGGTATTTGGAGGAAATACATGTGACTTGGACTCATTTGGGAAAGAAACGGATGAGATTACAACTTTACACCAAAGTCGAAGAAGAAAAAGGCATACAGACCCTGGAGACGGCGTCGCAATTCCTTGCGACGGCATCAGGACGATCAACCGACGGTGTCAGAATTCTTGTGACGCCGTCAGAACTTAACTGACTTAAAGAAGCCCTAGAAGATTCGGCAGGGCGACGGCGTCAGAATTATAAAGCGACGCTGTCACGACCGATTTATTATATATACAAACTCGTTTTTAGGGTTTTAAGTGTGGAACTTTTGGGATTCGTTGGTCATACTTAGGGTACGAGTTTTATCAACTTTTAGGTCGATTTAAAGGTGTAAAACCCTTTTGTATCAACCTTTAACTCCATGTTTTAATCAAGTGAAGTTCTTTATCCTTTAATCTTTTAATATGTCTATGTGGTGTCTGATTATATGTTCTTTGCTTCCTTTTAACATGATATGCTTGATCTTAGAGTGTTTGCTTATGATTGCATGATACTTAGTTTTGTAGATCCTTTTTATATTGCTTCTTGTTGATGGGTGTGCGCGTTAGGCTCCAGAAAACTAGCTTCTTAATTTCTTACTAAGACGTCTAGGCAAACATGATTTTATAGAAAGGATATCATAGGTAACAGTCTTCATACTACCTTACCCTTATATGGTTGATCACCTTTTAAGTGTTTTAATGCATGTAATGTACTTTTAGGGGCCTTGTAATAGTCTTCATACTACCTTACTTGTGTGTTGCCTTAACGGAAAATTACATAGACGGCGGGTTCGTATAATTCGTTCATGAATTAGGAAATACTTACACATCGCATCACAAAAAATACAAAAATAATCTTCTTTCAACCCTTAGACATTAGTTACATTTAGTTTGAACCTTCCCAACCTATTCCCCTAGAGAATGATAACAACCCCTAATTCTTGCTTATACTACACTACAACTGTGAGGTACTCTGCCTAAGGAGTTGTAAAACTCGGTGTTTGCAACCCTCGCATCAACATGTAAAACGGCGTTGCTAAGCCAATACTCGACCACACTAGGACAAAATGAGATAAAGCAAAAAAATTCCCTATATAAAGGTGGTATATATATAATAGATGGATAATACAGTGCATCTAATTTAATAGATGGATAATTACATTGATGAAAACTGCAGGTTGTTATAGTCTCCCTCCCTTAAGAAATCTCGTCCCAAAATTTAGTTGGATGCCGAAGTGATGTTTGAAAACAGATGTGGATACTTGGCACGAATTTGATCTTTGCATTCCCATGTAAATTTTGGTCCTCTTTTAGAGTTCCATCGTATTTTGACTATACGAATACGACTTTGTTTCAACTGTTTGACTTCTCGATCCATAATCTCCCCTGGTTCTTCCACAAAGTTAAGTTTGTCATCAAGCCGAAGCTCTTTCACTGGAATGATGAGAGATTTGTCAGATAGGTATTTCTTTAGGTTAGAAACGTGGAAAGTACTATGGACATTACTGAGCTCTTCAGGAAGCTCTAGTTTGTATGCCACTAGACCAATCCGTTCAAGGATTTTGAATGGTCCAATGTACCAAGGGTTAAGCTTTCCTCATTTTCTAAATCGGATGATTCCTTTACGAGGTGACACTTTCAACATGACACGATCTCCAACTTGAAATTCTAAAGGCTTCTGTCTTATATTGGCGTAACTTCTTTGTCGATCTCTTGAAGTTTGCAAGCATTGTCGAATTTGCACTATTTTCTCGGTGGTTTCATGGACTATTTCTGGTCCTGTAAGTTGAACATCTCCAACTTCGGCCCAGCAAATAGGTGATCTGCACTTTCGACCATAAAGTGCCTCAAATGGTGCTGCCTTAATACTGGCATGATAACTGTTATTGTAAGAAAATTCTACCAATGGTAAGTGTTTTTCCCATCCTTTTCCGAAATCTATAACACAGGCTCGAAGCATGTCTTCGAGTGTTTGAATGGTCCTTTCACTTTGTCCATCGGTTTCGGGGTGATATGTCATACTCATGTCTAATTGAGTACCCAAAGCATTCAACAAAGATTTCCATAACCTGGATGTAAAATGATTGTCATGATCCGAGATAATGGATATTGGCACACCATGCTGGGAGACTATTTCTTTGATGTACAACCTTGCAAGGGTTTCCATACTATCTGTCTCTCGGGTAGGGATGAAATGTGCGGATTTGGTAAGACGATCGACAATGACCCAGATTGTGTCATGTCCGTTTGATGTTCTGGGAAGTTTTGTGACAAAATCCATTGTTATTCTCTCCCACTTCCACATAGGAATCTCTGGTTGTACTAGTAAGCCAGATGGATTTTGACATTCAGCTTTTACTCTAGAGCATGTTAAACACTTGCCAACATACTCGGTGATGATTGCCTTTATGTTAGGCCACCAATAGAGTTTCTTTAGATCCTGATACATCTTGTCAGATCCCGGGTGAATGGAATATTTTGATTTATGAGGCTCATGCATGATCAAGTCCCTCAGATTACCAAAGAGTGGTAACCAGCTTTGGTTCTTAATACAACGAGTTCCATCAAGACGTACTTCAAATGCTTTATCCATTCCTTGTAAGTTCTCAGCTTTGATGTTTTATTCCTTGAGTGCTTCAGTTTGAGCTTCGAGAATTCGTGATGGTAATTTTGAATGAATGGCCATAACCAACGATCTAACTCGGAGTGGTTTGATTCGTTCCTTTCGGCTTAAGGCATCTGCTACAACATTTGCCTTTCCAGGGTGATAATGAATCTCACAATCGTAATCTGCAAGTAATTCTAACCAATGGCGTTGTCTCATGTTCAATTCTTTTTTATTAAGAATATGTTGAAGACTTTTATGATCGGTGAAAAATGTACACTTTGTGCCGTAGAGATAGTGTCACCAGATTTTAAGAGCGAGCACAACTGCTCCTAATTCGAGATCATGAGTGGTGTAGTTTTCTTCATTAGGCTTGAGTTGTCGGGATGCATATGCAATAACTTTCTCTCTCTGCATTAACACCGCTCCCAGACCTTGATGGGATGCATCACAGTAAACAACAAAATCGTAGTTTCCTTCTGGTAATGATAAGATTAGAGCTTCACAAAGTTTTTGTTTTAGCAGTTGGAAAGCCGACTCTTGATCTTCACCCCAGATATATTTCTTGTTTTTTTGGGTTAATTCAGTCAAAGACTTTGCAATCTTTGAGAAATCTTTGATAAATCTCCGATAATAGCCTATAAGTCCTAAGAATTAATGTATTTCTGTGGATGTAGTAAGAGATGCCTAATTCTTAACTGCTTCAATCTTAGCGGGGTCAGCATGAAGTCCTTGACTATCAATTAAGTGTCCAAGAAATTGCACGATACGAATCCAGAAATCACATTTAGAGAACTTGGCATACGACTTTTCTTTCTTGAGTAATTCTAGGATTATTCTTCGATGATTTGCGTGATCTTCTTTGTTACGAGAGTATATGAGAATATCATCGATGAACATTATCACAAATTTATCCAATATGGTTTACACACTCGATTCATGAGATCCATGAATACAGCAGGTGCATTAGTTAAACCAAATGGCATCACTTGAAATTCATAGTGTCTGTATCTTGTTTTGAAAGCAGTATTAGGAATATATTCATCCCTGACTCTTAGTTGATGATAGCCTGATCTTAAGTCAATCTTCGAGTAGACACACGGACCTTAAAGTTGGTCAAATAATTCATCAATCCTGGGTAATGGGTAATGATTCTTTACAATAAGTTTATTTAACTCTCAGTAATCAATACACATTCTAAAAGATCCGTCTTTCTTTTTGACAAATAAGACAGGAGCTCCCCAAAGTGAAGTACTTGGTCGGATAAAACCTCGGTCAGCTAACTCTTAAAGTTGATCAGATAGTTCCTGCATTTCTGAAGGAGCCAATCTGTAAGGTGCTCGAGCTACTGGTGCCGCTCCTGGAATTAAGTCGATTTGGAAATCTACTTGGCGAACGGGAGGAAGGCCAAGTAGATCTTTAGGAAAAAATTCCAGAAATTCTCTGACTACTGGAATATCTTCTAGTCGTTTCTCGTCTGACTTCTTCTCCATTACTTGGGCTACGAAAACTTGACATCCCCTGGATATATACCTTTCGGTTTTTATACAGGATATGAGGCTTAGTCGAGTTTTACTTCGATCACCTCGGATGATTAGAGTTTCACCGTTGATTGGGATGTGGACGACTTTCTCGTCACAGATAATTCTAGCATGATACTTAGATAACCAATCCATACCAATGACGACGTCGAAACTACCGAGTTTGATTGGCATAAGATCAATTTTGAAAGTTGGTTTAACAAAGTCAGAGTTGCACCCTGAATAACGGTGTTTATGCTTACTAGGTTTCCATCAGCCATTTCGATATTGTAAAAGGTATCTATTGTAATGGGTGGAATATTTAGCATAGAGGAAAGACATATGGATACGAAGCTTTTATCGGCCCCAGAATCAAATAATACTCTAGCTAGATGTTGGTTTAGAAGGAACATACACGTGACTACGTTCGGGTTTTGGTAAGCATTCCTATCCCTTAGCATGTAAGCTCTTCCCTTGGCATTGTTGGTGGTGGTCTTTCGACACTGATTTGCATAATGCCCTTTCTCTCCACAGGCATGACAAGTAACTGTCACTGGTAGCAGATTACTTCTAGTGGGTGGACCCTTGTTTCTACAGTTCTTGGTTAGATAGCCCACCTTGTTGCAAGTATTACACTTAACAGTACAAGGCCCTATGTGATGCAGCTCACATTTTCTACCTAATGGGAGCTTTCCGGCATACCTATTATTTTCAGCTGTAGTGGCAGCATAAGCTTTGACAGCTTCTTGACTTCTGTTTTGTTGTGGTTGGTGATTATTGTAGCGGTTGTTGGTGTTGGTGTTACGGTAGTTGTTGTTATTATTGTTGCGGTAGTTGTTGTTGTTGAAAGTTCTTCTGTCGTCAAACTTCCGTTTGTGATCACTTGATACTTGCACCGAAGAGTGCTTTGTTACCTGATCCATTAGCCTCTGGGCTATGTTAATGGCTTCCTCTAGAGTTTAATGTTTAGAGGCGGTAACATTTCCTTCAATACTTTGAGGTAATCCTCCGATGAAAACTTCCATCATTTTCTCATAATCTGGCACCATAGTGGGACATAAAGTTGCCAATTTCTGGAATCTTCTCACATATGTCTTGAGATCATTCCCCTTTATAGTCAGATGGTAAAATTCGTCTTTCATTTTCTGGACCTCAGTTCGGGGACAGTACTTCTTTATCAAAAGCTTCTTGAATTCAACCCAGGTAATCTTGTAGGCTTCTTCTATCCCAATGGGTTGGGCAAAAGAATTCCACCAAGATAGAGCTTCTTCAGTTAAAGTACCAGTAACAAACTTTACCTTGCAGTCTTCGGTACAGTTGCTACGAGAAAACACTGATTCAGTTCGCTCAAACCAGCGGATGAGACCAACCGCTCCTTCAGAACCTTTAAAATTGAAAGGTTGGCAGCTCATGAACTCTTTGTAGCTACACTGTCTTGCTACAGGAGCTTCTCTTTCTTTGGGGTTCCTATTGGTATTGTCAGCATTTGCCATTGTTGCAGCTTGTGCTTCCAGGGCTGTGGTAACACTGTCAGCAACTAGTTTTCTGATGGCAGCTTGAGTCATGGCTGGTGCTTCAGATGTTGTCGTCCTTTTGAGAGGCATTCTATCAACATAAGACAACACGTATTAAGAATGATATCACAAGTATTAAAATGCAATGCTTATTTTTTAACGTTAAGCACCTTTAACAATAGTGATATTGAAATCATAGATAATTCATATCAAATAAGTATCTATGATGTATTTAGAAGTCATGGTATGATTTATAATGATAAGGACAGAAATGATGATATATGAGAGATAAATCAGAATTATGAAACAACAAGGTATATAATGGGATTGCCATTGTATTATATCATGAACAACTTGCCTTTGTATTGTACATAGTCAAGATTTGACAAGTGTTTTTATTTATACCACACATCCCGTGGCTAGGTTCTAACATAAGCTATAACTAGGATCTAATCTAATAGTCGGATGGTCCTTTCTGGTTGTTCTTGAGCTCATAGATTGCATTCAGAAGACTTTCCTTATATGCTTGGTGACGAATCTGGATGTCGTTGATAATGTGTTCTAGTTTAGTAATCTTGAAGCGAGCTAGAGAAATCTTGTGGTTACTTCCCATTTACTTTCTTTGAAGTTTAGTAATTTGAGCACGAGCTTCTTGGAGTTCAGCTCCAGAGTGTCAAAATCTTGTTGTATGATCACCCGACCTTTTCCAAGACCTTCTATTTTGTCTTCTATGTGCTCAATGCGGTCAAGAGAGAGTTCATCTAGGTGATTCATGATTTCCTCAATTTTCTCCTCGTGACGTTCCACACTTGTATTACGAAAACTTTCTCCTATCTCAAAGTCTTGAGGTAGGGCAGAAGTAGAGGAAGATGGTCGATCACGACCTTGTTTCTTAAGTAGCAGCAATTCCTTAGGAAGAAAGATTTCTTGAGGATTAAACATTGGTGAAGATGGAGGTACAATAGTTTAGGGTGGAATAGGTAATTCTTTAGCATAAAATGCTTGCATAACCTTCATGTAGGGGTCATCATGAAAAAGCGAAAGGGTTGGTGAAGCTTTTAGAACTACACCAAATGAGTTATTTGAAGAGCTAGAATAGGTTTTTCCCGGTGAAGCTGGGACATAGTCCGGAGAAGCCGGGATAAAGTTCGGAAAGTTAAAGGAAAAAGCATCCTTAATAACGGAAGTAAGATGGTTGGGAGACGACATCACTCTGTTAACAACCCAGCGGTAAATAACATAAGTTATTTATATAATAGTATAATAGTTACGCACTTTTACATACTATTCGGGAGATGTAGTGGCACGGAGGACTTTCTTGGATGGCAAAAAGAAAAGTAGTTATAGTTAAGGTTTTAACCTTGTTCTCTATAACCGTGGCTCTTAAAAAATAGAAAAATAGTTGAAAAATTAAAATTCTTTTTGCATTAATTTTCATTTTAAATCTAGTATTTTTGAAAAATAAAAGAAAAATTTTAGTGTTAATTTTTAGAAAAAGTTTATTTTTGTTAAATCATTAAATCTTTAAAAAATCATAAAAAATTCAAAAATACATAAAAAATTCTAATTCTTTTTCCTAAAATTTTCATTTTAAATTTGTAATTTTTAGGTATTAAAGTTGTTAAAAGTCGTGTTTTAGATTTTAAAATCTCAGTTTTAGCCCGCGTTTAATACGTTTTGTGCATTTAATTTTCGTGCTAGTTAATTGTTTTTCAATTCTTGCTATTACAATTGTAGTGTAATCAACAAATCAAATATCTTTTACTATTCTAAACTCGAATCCGAATCAATTCTTAATTCTCATTAACGATTTAGTTTGGACACACGACCCGAGGAACAGTACTTCCCGGATAAAAAATATACGAATTGTGTTTTCTTTTGTGAGATTTTTACCTTATATTTCTCTTGGTTGAGAAGTATTTTGGAAAGAATTCTTACGAGATTAATACTATATAAGTATATTAAATTTGTTTGTTTCTACACGAACCAAATTTTGGCGCCGTTGCCGGGGAAGTCGTGAACGATTGTTGAAGAATATTCGTTGAAGTAGAGTTTCGAAGATCCTTCCATTGGAAGTTATTTTGCTATTTTTTTATAAAAATATAAAAAGTTCATTAATTCGATTCCTATCGAATTAAGTAAAAAAAAAAAAAAATATTAATAAACATTTGGATACGAGTTATCCATCTTAAACCATTCCAATTAACAACAAAACAAATCGTGAAGTACTTGCGAGGTACGACGGACCTTTAAGTTTACAAACTATAAGGTGAGTTTAAGGAAAAGTGATAGCTATTCTTAGCAGTCATGTGAGGCTCGCTTAGCTTTTCCGTATGCACTTGTGCGTACTCTTAGAGACTTATCGTGAAGCTTGTAATAATCGATTACCAAAAATATTTTTGTTTTCATTCCTAATAAATACTAAAAAAATTTAATTCCCCCCAAAAAGAATCTTCTCAATCTCAAATTTTCTTATGTATTATTCGAAAAAGCTAAAAATATTCTTCTTATTCCTCTGATTTGTTTAATTCTCATTTTCTTTATCCTCGATAACGTTTAATTCTTATGGCGCTTAATCGTTCAAAATCCCGTTATTCAATCAAAGAGTGTTCAACTTGTGGAAGTTGTACACTAAAGATTGTTGTTCGATAGGAAAATTCTCAGACCAAATCATAGTTCCCGTTGTCTGATTTCTTCTCAGATTGTGCGGTTTGTGGAACCCGGTCGATGGTCCGTTTTGTCATGGTTGTCTTTTATACGTACGAAATTTGAAAAATGATTTGTTTGCATATTGTGTTGTTTATGGAGTTTTCACAAATATTTTCAAGATACTCGAGTTATCCAATGTCAATAAATCGTTGTTAATGCTCCTCGAGAGCCAGCGTTGTTGATCAAGAACCACGGTGTGAATATTTACAGATACCTCCACAAATCGATCATAATTGTTTTTATGAGTGCGGTGATTCATTAAATGGGATTTTTTGTCAAAAATGCATTTGTGAATTTTGTGGAAAAGGTGCTCATTTCGGTTATAATTGTCCACCAAAAGATCCGATCATTTCTGAGCCGGAACCGTTCTATAATCAAAATTCTGATTGTTTCCCACATGATTTACAAACTCTTCCACAACAATATCTTTGTTGTGAAAACTGTGGGAGGTTATCATGAGGACTACCTCACTGTCAGCCGATGAACCAAGAGTATTTTATTCTTATTCTTCGGTTTCGACCAAATTTCAAACCCCCACAGTTTTCGATGCTTATCTGATTATACAGTAGCAAGTATGGAATGCTACTGATGCTCAAAACAAATCTCTTGAAATCTATGCAAGCTTCTTGAGAGTATGATCACATACCTCATAATGAAAAGAGCATCAAGTTATTGCTTGCGGAGGAGAAATTTTTGAAAATCAAGCAAGTTGTGGAGAGGAGCAATTTCAACCAGAGCTTTTTCATAGCATTGTTCGCAAAGTCTTCTTAATGATTTACAAATTCTTAATGAAATTCAACCACTTAAGCAAGAAATTTCTAACAAAAGCCAGGAGACCAAAGAAAGAAAATAGAGGATATGAGTATCGAGAAATGATGCATGAAAACAATTGGCGTTTCTTTATTTTTTGATTGAGTGATTAAGGAAATAATAAATGATTTGGGTTATAAAAGATTTCGAGGAGAGGAGATTGATAAAGAATACGAGGAGATGTGAGAATTAGAATTCAAAAACTTAGCAATGATTTTTTTATAAGGGGGATGTGAAGTGGCTCCGAAAAATGGAGGAAAGCTTACGAAGATGAAAAGTTGCTGCAGCTGTCGTTAATGGCTTTCTGTTACTGTGATGACGATGATGACGATTAATTTGGGGATTTTATGCTGTTCATCGATACGATTCAACATTCCCGTGTTGCAAAAACGTAGAGCTAAGGTATTCATCATAATGGGAGACGGGAAGTTCAACAGTACTCCTCGGAAAACGGAGACTTATTAGTGTTGAGACCCTTGTTTCAAACCATGTGCGTCCGATGTACTTTAGTTTGGGGGAGTGTAATTTGTTACGCCATCGTTGATTTCCTATACGAGAAGTCACAAGTAGTCTTGCTCATCTTGCTCGATTTCGCCGGAAATCGTTGATGTTTGTGTATCGGTTGACGATGATACCAACGGCGTTCGACGATTATGATGCGATTTTTATGATTGTGTTGATATTGAGGAGGATGGAGGTAGAAGATGATTTCGACATTTCTAAGATGTTGACATTCCTCTTAGGGAGAAATTAGTCGTAAGCTATCTTTTAATTGAAAAGTATTAACGATTTTAGTCTCTTCCTCCTATTCCGATTTCTCCTCCTATTCCGATTTCTCCTCCTATTCCGATTTCTCCTCCTATTCCGATTTCTCCTCCTATTCCGATTTCTCCTCCTATTCCGATTTCTCCTACAATTTGCCCCTCCTCTACTATCCCCGTTGTGGATCTTGATTTGCCTTTAGAGGAGGCGGATGTGCTTAGTTTTTCGGATAACTCGATAACACGGGGTATCGAGAGTGACCGTGACTCAGGGGAGGACACTACGTCCATTGATGATTTACCCCTTGATGACTCGATGATTCTTTCCGAGTATGAGTCATTTACTTTTGATGATGAGCCCATGATGGCTGAGGTTAATGCTTTTGATGAAATTAACACTAGTGAACTTTCTTACCCGGGTATAGGTGAAAATGTTGTTTCAGATGAAGAGGAAGATACCTTCAAATTTACTACACAAATATTTTTTACCATTGTCACCTATACGAGGTTTTACCGCTATCTTACTCACGGGGTAGTGTGATAAGTTTTTAACGGGGTATTTTTGATATTGATTACTTTTAACGATGTTAAGGAGTTCAAAAGAGTTAGCTCCATCTAAAGCTCTTTTGTCTCTTATCTGTTTGTGACCACCACACCGTACCCTTAATGGCTTTCATGTTAACCAAAAGCATTTTATGGGTTCATTGTTTTCTCTCTTGAAAATCTTTTCTAAAAAGTTTTTTGAACCCGGAATCAAAAATGCTTTGGTAATCTTTCCATCCTAGTTTGGGAGGTTGTCCCTTTAGATTTTCTTCACCATCTTGCTATTACCTCACCATGAAAAACCTAGTTTGGGGAAAGAGTTCACGCGAAGGGGAACATCTTTAATAAACAAGCGTTCGTGGGAGGCACCACATGCTTATCCTTTTTTTTCATTGTCTTCTTTAATCTCTTTGCTTCCCACAAGGACAAATCAATAGGGGGCGAGTATAGCTTGTACTCGGTTTAACAATTAAACTAAGCCGTTTTAGAGATGTCTTTTGAGCTAACAATGTAAAGAAGAGAGGAATCTTGTTCTTTTTCGTCTCTTGTTGGTTGTTTGTGATTTTTGTCTAGGTTTTCCGGATTTTGGAAGCTTCATGGTTCAAATATTGTGGAAGGACAAAGCAATTCCCACAATTTCCATCGATGGTCTCCAATCTTCTCTTCATAAATGGGAAAACTCTAATCTCTTATCCTTGTTCTTTATCGAACTAACATCTATTCTTTTGGCAAGACCATAGAATTTTTGTTAAAGATTCCTTTTGACCCTTATTTTTAAACTTTGAGGACAAAGTTTCATTTTAGTTTGGGGAAGGATATCTTCGATATTGACTTGCACTTCACGCAACCTTGTTTGAATCTTTTTGAATTACCTTTTTGTGAAAAAGTGAGAAATTTTAAATTTTTGCTTACAAGAAAAGCTCAAAAGAAGCTTAGTTTGGAAAAAACACCTCTTTTTGGTAGTCCGTTGGTGAGAAATAGGAGTTAATTTTGACTTGACCGGGTGAAAAATGCCCTAGCTAGTTCTTTAACCTACCTTTTGTAGGGCCAAGCTTTCACAAATCCTATTGCTTTGGATTTTAAAATGTGAGATCAAGAATTGATGTAGTTAAATATAGTGTATTTGTTTAAGCAAGGTTAATTTAGGTAAACCATAAAGCTTATTATGAATGATTTGTGTCTTTTTACTCCCATAAGCTCTTAACACACTTAATCATACGTGCTCTTTTTAATTTAGCTAAGTCAACCAATGTCTTTAGAAAAAGTCTTACATTTTGAAAATAATTCATGTAAGTAAGATTTTTGGTTTCAAATTTATAAGTTGCTTTTCTAAAATGAAAATTTTCCATTCATCAAAAAGATAATTATAAAAAGAATGCCAATGAAGCATTTCTAATGCAAAAGCATTATTTTTCGTGCCAATGAAGCATTCGAAAAAATAGAATAACAAAAGCTATATGTAGTTTTTAATCGTTGGCGTATCCATGTTGAGAGAAAGACTCGGATGGGGTCGCAACTAAGGATTAAAACTATGTACGTAGGATCAAGGTTCGTAGGCATTCATCACTAGGGAGCGCGGCCTAGGTGATGATTGCAACCTAAGGGACTTTGGATATCTAAGCTTTGTAGGGAAAAGGTGTTGTTGCGAGAACACCACAAACGTTAGCCGCGGAGTGGGGGTTCGAAATAAGAACACCGGTTGTTGTTGGATATCCCTATTTGGGAGAAAGGGCCTATGTAGTGGTTCGAACTAAGAACACAACATTTCCTATTGCAAGAAAAATATTATAGTACATGGAAATAAATAAGTATGGTTTAAATATTTCATTCCACCCTCCACCCACCCCACTTTTCTTAAATCAATTTATAAGTTTTGGTTTCCGAATCTCTTTTAGCTTTGAGTCGTGGGTTAATCCTATGTTCTTAACATTTGAGCTCCCAAGCTTATTTGTAAAGCTTAGATGAATTTCAATATGAAGATAAATTGGATCTTTGGTTTGAGTTAAAAGAGTGCAAACATCTTAATCATTAATTTATTCCAGGGGGAAAAAAATTTTTGTAAAAAAAGTTCACAAGTTATAAGTATAAGAGCTTAATCATTTGGATTTATATTGACAATGATCTTGTTTATCAGCTTTGTTTAGTCTAGTGAAAAGTCAAGGATGACGAATTTTCCTCTTTTGTGCTCTATTATCGGAGGAGCCAATTTCGATGGTAGCCTAATAAAAGTTGCAATAAGTTGCAAATGATGCCTAACGTGTTTCCAATGAGATATAATATGTTGAGAAAAGTGAAGTTGGTTTTAAAGGTGATTCATAAAAGGTTTAAACAAGGGCATTTTGGAAACTTCTTAGTTTACAAAGTGTACACTTCATAACATTGCGTGAGGACACGGCAATCCTTTAGTTTGGGGAATTTTGATATTTGCTAAGAATTGTTATACTATATTTACCGGGGATTTTTCAAATAAAAGCCAACTTAAATGCCAAAAGAATTGAAAAATGTGTGCTTTTGTCCAAATGTGCGGGTAAGGATTGAAAAGACAAAAAGAAGCAAAACGATAAAAACTCCAAACAAGAACAGGACAAAAAGGACAAAGAGTCAAGAGCAGGACAAAGAATTCAGCCGAGATTACAGCCGGATCAGCAGACAACAGTCAAACTCAGTCAAAGAAAGGAATAAAGAAAGTCAAAGGTCAAGAATGAAGTCAAAGGGCCAAGAATGTCAAGTATTCAAAGAATCAAGGGCTAATTGGAAGTTTTAAAGATCAAGGGGCTTAATTTGCCAAATGTTGAAAATGCTTTATAAAGAAGAAAAGAGAAGAAAACAACAACAAGGACTGAATTTGCACAACCTCAAACTATCTTTATAACTAGAAAAGGCGGATAGAAAAGACAAGGACGAGTTATGTCATTACTCCAAAGTTTTAAACAATAAGCCGCTTAAATCGCAACTACCCAACAACCTTTAACCACTTTTCCCGCCAAGAATTCACGCAACCCAAATCGTGAATTTACCCTCCCCCGCTCCTTTTTAAGACCCAATTTCGTTCATATGTTCTCCCCAATCAATAACCATCACGTGGCAAGCCCCTATTGGCCATGACACCTCATCACCCCATCAAACGGACTAACAAATGACTTCAAATGATCAAAACGGTGGATGAAGAGACCATTCTAGAAATTCTTCCCTCTCTTCACTACTCCTCTATAAATAGAAGGATAGGACTTCATTTTTCTGTTGTATTTTGTTTTAAAAATTTCTCTTTGTATTTTCCTAATTTTTAAGCAATTTTCTTTCACTTTTAGCAAATAAGCTCACAAGCTCTTGTACTCTTCTCTTTAATCTTGTACTTTACAATTCTAGCAATAACAATTTAGTTTACAAGTGTTTTTGACTTTTGTTTTCAAAGTTAAGTCGAATTTTCTCATTAAGCTTTCAATAAGCTCATTTGAGCTTATTACTGTTCAATAAGCTCAAATTCATTTACAATTCTGTTTTAGTCATTCCTTTGCTCACTATAATCATTTACATCAAGGATAATGAACATTTGAATAAAATTTTGTGTCATTTCTACTTTTTTTTTATTTTTCTTTTTTTATTGGGAGCAAAGAGTAATATGCTCAAATTTTAAGCTTATTGTGGTTTCTAAGGGTTAGAGGTCTTGAGGAAGCCATTCTAGGATTCACCTAGTATCTTCTCTTGGATGTATAGGTTGAAGAAGACTCTGCAATATCGGTTACTTTCTTTTATTTTCAATTAAGCCAATTCATAGGCTTATTTTCAACTGCTTATTTATGTTAAGTCTTCCATTGTATCAATGCTTAATAAGGTTTACTTAGCTTAAATTTGGAATTGTTTTCAGTCTTATTTTAGTTTAAAAACTAGTAAGTATCACTGTCACCTTTTCTGTCATAGTTAGTAGTTAATATGTTTATAGTGTAACTTGCTTATATTCTCTTAATAAGCTAGTAGTTTTACTTCTTAAAATAGCTTTATTAGGTTATATTCTAGCTTAAGTAGATAAATTCTTTACAAAGTTTTAGAGTCTTAAAAGGTTTTAGGTGAAAATGAATTTGCAGTTTTAGATTATGGTTGTGTTTGGTCTTAAGCATGGTTTGACTCTTAAAAGTCAAAGCAAACTGTCTCTTAATTCTCAAAAACTGCATGAGTTTAGTCATTTTAATAAGGATTTACAAAGGTTTTGAAAGCTACTTTGATTAATTGTAAGGTTTAGAATCTTATAAACCTTCATTTTGCAACAGGCAAGTTTGACAAGTTTAAGTAAGTTTGAATTAAGAATTTTTATTTTTAGTTGTTTTTGTTTTTTTTACTTTCTTTTTTTTTTTTTTTTTGTTTTTTCTCTTTGCTATTTTTTTATTTTTTTTTTTTGATCTTAATTTTTTTTTTTATTTTATTTTTATATTTTTTTTTTTTTTTTTTTTTTTTTTTTTTTTCTTTTTTTTTATTCTATTTTTTTTTCATTTATCCCTTGTTTTTGTTTTTATAAGGCATTTAGTGCTTATTAATTAGTTTAAGGCCTTTAGAAAGCATTTAGTACTTTGTTAAAGATGTTCTGAATTTGAAAGTTAAACTTGTATTAGGCTGTCCTTGCCAACACACATCAGCAAATGGACATTGCGGCACATCACAAAAAAACAATAAACCCAAAAACCCCAAAAAAAAAAAACCACACAAAAAAAATACAAAAAATCAAGCAAGTGCACATTCAAATTAGATAATTTTTGCACTTTTCCATTTTTGATGTTTTCTCATTTCACCTTGTTAGAGTTTATTTTAACCTTTTACCTAAGTAGAACTCACTCTACTAGAGTAGCTTATTTTCAAAAAAATCAGCACCAAAGGTCCAAAAATAAGCCTTTTAGCTTATAAGTAAAAAGCTTAAAAACAGTTCACTTAGAACTTTGCTACTTTTCATCATTCATTTTCTCTCTAATTGTTAAAACATAGGATTTATTAGTTTAGATTCCTTTAATGCACATCTTAATCTTCAATAAGCAGCTTTTAGTTTCAGCTTTTATCAGTTATTAAGCTCAAAATAAGCAAAAATCCAAAAGTATAGGTAAATAGGTACTTTCTGTAACAGTTTTCAAATTGCTTATTTTCTAGCTTATGTAGTGGATAAAAGTGCAAAGTGCCTTTGTTAAAGTTGTTAGCATTAAGCTAATAAGCAACTTTGTAGTTTTAAGTTTTTGCTAATTCTCATTTTTTAATAAGCAAAAAATAAGCCAATATCGTAGGGTTTGTTTTGTAATTCTTTGAAAGTTCAAGGTTGGCTGTTTCTATTATAGTGTAAATTTTACAAAGTTCGCCCGCCTACCCTGTTCTTTCCTTTCTTACCCTTTCTACCCTGTCTTTTCTAAGAGAAATAATTAGATTTAATATTTTTCAATTTAGTTTATTATTTAGGGTTCTTAGTTTTGATTGGACAAATTAGGGTTCAATTAAGGAATAAAAATTAGGGCTTTTTGTTTTATAAAATTTCTGCACATTTTTAGAATATAAAAACCATTTTTCTATATTTTTCTCATTAAATTTGTATTTTCTAGAAATTAAAATAGATTTTAGATAATTACTTTTTCTTAGATTAAATCATTAAAAATAGAAATTAGTTGCAAAAAATAAAAAATTCTTTTTGCATTAATTTTCTTTTAAATCTAGTATTTTGAAAACTAAAAGAAAAATTTTAGTGTTAATTTTTAGAAAAAGTTTATTTTTGATAAATCATTAAATCTTAGAAAAATCATAAAAAATTCAAAAATACATAAAAAATTCTAATTCTTTTTCCTAAAATTTTCATTTTAAATTTGTAATTTTTAGGTATTAAAGTTGTTAAAAGTCGTGTTTTAGATTTTAAAATCTCAGTTTTAGCCCGCATTTAATACGTTTTGTGCATTTAATTTTCGCGCTATTTCATTGTTTTTAATTCATGCTATTATATTTTGTAGTTTAATCAAAAATTCAAAAATCTTTTTACTATTCTAAACTCGAATCCGAATCATTCCTAAATTCTCATTACGATTTTCGTTGGGCACGACCCGAGAGAACAGTTCTTACCCGGTTTAAAAAATATACGAATTGTGTTTTCTTTTGTGAGATTTTTACCTTATATTTCTCTTGGTTGAGAAGTATTTTGGAAAGAATTCTTACGGGATTAATACTATATAAGTATATTAAATTTGTTTGTTTCTACACGAACCAACTGCCTACGGAGTTGTAAAACTTAGTGAAATTTTGCGATCTCATCAAAGTTTTTGGCGCCGCTGCCGGGGAATAGTATAGGTTTCGAATTCTATTTAACTTAAGTCTACTCGCTTGATTCCTTTAAAGTGAGATTTTATTTTCTTTTCATTAGCTTTCTTATAGTCTATCTTTTCATTATGTTTTTGTTTTGTAATTTCCATTTGAGTGTTCCATTCTTCATCAATGGTGTACGCGAATCAAAACCACTACCTTTGAGGACCATCCCACAAAACAACCTTTCAATACCACTCATCTCGAGTCGACATTAGGATTATTAAGATTAAAAAATAAGGCGTACAATCACTCTCTCCTCTTTAACACAATCAAGGCCTTGCCAAGTAAACCTTCCGGTGATGAATCCTTCAGCTCTTCGGATAAAATTAAGGAACTTGAACTAAGAATAAAATGAAAACATGATTTTGAAGAAGAATTTTTAGGGATATTTTCCCCACTAAGGAGGAGTTAGCATACCATAAAGAAATCCTGGATGAACCTCACCCTCCTTTCTCGACCCTTGAGCTAAAAATTAGGAGAACCGACCCTTGGAGTTTAAAAATACCTTATGTAATTGGTACTGTTTATACGGGCCATGCATATATTGATTTACATTCTCCTGTTAAAATCATGTCCCGTTGCTACTATAATCAAATAAGAAAAAATATTTCAAGCTAGGAGAAATCCATACAACCCCATAACATCTGCAACTTGTTAGGGGAGCTAGGCTATAAAGGTCTACACGTGTTTGTTGGATGCTTCATTTATGTCGTGGACTTTATGATTTTGGAGGATTCGGGCTATGTTATTGCTGGTAGGCTAAGTGAGTAGTTCTAGGGAAAACTTTTGTGGAAGCATCTAAGCTTACTTATGATGAATCTTTTGGATTAATTAGGTTTTCCCACAGGGATGATGAAGTTGTCTTTAGGATGCCTCAAAGGACACAAGAGTTGAACCTAGTATCGCCCTTAGAAAAAGATAAGTTTAAAGCATTCTTCGTTGAATGTTTAAAGGTTAGAAAAAGGGGTTTAAACGCTCTCTGAGAAAGAATAGGATATTTTAAGCTTGTATGATTTAGGACGTACTGCACAAGAGAGATAAAGAAAACAATTAAAAAAACTCAAAAACAATCCATGTGAGATATTCATTAAGCTTTCTGAGTAAGGAATAGGACTACGAGTCTAGCTAAAAGACTCACTAATAAACAAAAGCGCTTATTGGGTGGCAACCCAGTCTTTTAAATTCTTGCATTTTAGGTGTGTCGCGTGTTTTAATTATTTATTGTTTATTTTTAAATGTTTAAAAATATTAATGTAATCATGCTTTGTTTTGTTTTTAACTTCGTCTTAATCACAATCAAAGATATTTTGCATAATAAGTGTAGGAGAAAAATCCGGTTTATAAGACCTAATCTTTTATTTTCTTGCATTTTAGGTGTGTCTTATGCGTCTTGTGTGTTTGTTTTGACTCATATGATTGTGTTAACTATTCTTGTGGTTTTTGCATTAAGTTTTGCAAGAAATAACTAATGGGAACTTGCGTGCAAGAATTTTTAAAGAAAGAAAAAATTTTCTTTACAGACCCTGGAGACGGCGTCTGGATTTTCCAGACGGCGTCCCCAGCCCAGTACAGGAAAATTCGATTTATTAAATTTTTAAGAAATTAATCTTGTATAATTTTTTGAATTTGTAATTTTCCTAAAAACCTACAGGAAACCACAATCACGTTAACACGTTCATCCTATCTTTATTGCTTTCATAGAATCTAAACGTAATAAATAAGGTTGTATTTATCATTCATCCATGGATTTTACACTTGGTATGTTGCATCTTGTCTTTGATTTGCAGGAAATATTTGATGAGAAAAAGCCCAGAAGCTCTTAGGAGCTTCATGTGGATGATTTTTGGATGACGATTTGG
>BQNB010011342.1:0-81717 GCA_026074375.1 Tanacetum coccineum | reverse complement strand
AATCGAAAAACACTTTGGGAGAGATTATAGGTGGTATCATCACTAAGCAAACTCTCAAGATAGAATACGTCTCCTTCCGAGTCATAATAACCTTCCTCAATATTAGTAGAAACTTCAATAGCTAGAAAAGCATCGATCTCATCAATATTGTCTCATGGATCGAGACACTCATCCTCAACGAAAAAAGGTGTGTGAAGTAAAACTGATTCATTAGAATAAGAAACATTAGAGTTCTTGATTTCGACATCATCTACCATCTCTTTAAAGGGAGGATTTACGTTACAATAGTTGTCATCAATTTCAAAAAGAGGGTTTGAATAAATTCGAAAAATTTCTTTTTGAACATCCTCCTTAAGGATTGAATTGTCATTACTAGGAGTTAAGTCATCCTTAGAACCGAAGAGAGGATTTGAGAAAATCTTGTTATTATCGCAAAAAGTCAAATCACATCCTTTGTTATTGTCGAATGTATCCTCGGACTCTCTTGGGATTGGGACAATTTCCTCAACATGAAAAGTGCTAAGGTGCTCGTCCCTCATTATGAGAGAGTCCTTGGGCTCAATGGATGTGATTGCAAAAACCAAAGAAACTTGAGGTGTTTTATTCGAATGAAAAATGTTCTCTTTGTAAATAACTTTAAAATTCTTCAAACATGATGTAATACAAGTTTGACGTTTAGCTGCCGGCTCTGCGATATTCTTTACTTCCTGCTTTCCCTTGTCACCGTCGTCATTAACCATTTTAATTGACTTATTTATCTGTTTTTGAGGATGTTTTGAAGTGCCATCAACATGAAAAATTATTTGTTCATTTTCGTCCCTTAAAACAAGTTCTCCTCCATATACATCAATTAAAGCACGACCGGTCCTCAAAAAGGATCTCCCAAGTATGAGAGGAACCTGTGGATCGGCTTCAAAATCGACAACAACAAAGTCGGTAGGAAAGTGAAACTTTCCAACTTTGACAAAAACGTCTTCGGCGAGTCCTTTAGGACGAGTAATGGATCGATCTGCTAATTCTGAAGTCAATCGAGTCGGTGTAAGTTCGGGTAAAGATAGCTTTTTCCAAATCGACAACGGCATAAGATTTATGCTCGCGCCAAGATCGGCCAAGGCGTGACATACATCCATTCCCGGAAAATTACATGGAATAAGAAATTTTCCGAGATCTCCAAGCTTTTCGGGAAGCTTTTTGAGAAGCATCGCCGAGCAATTCTCGTTCAACGGTATCTTAGCTAATTCAAACAACTTTTCTTTATTCGTAAGCAAACTTTTTATCGTAGAAGCAAATTTTGGCATCAAAAGTAAAGCGTCCGCAAAACTAATGTCGAAGTGCAAATCTTGAAAGATTTGGAAAAACTTCTCCATTTGATTCGTAGCTTTTTCACGAAGTTTTTGATCATTAAGTCTCGAAGGATACGGAATATTCGGTTTAGGTAAAGTCTTCGGAACATCGGGTTCCGGAATCGAAATGGGATTAACCGGAGGTGGGATTTGAGCGGTACTTCCTTGGAAATTAGATTGCTCCTTATCCGTTGTCTCCTCGGTTTCTCTTTCTACTACCTTCTTCGGAGAAGGATTAGTAGGAATCGAAGGTCCCTCGTAAGCAACACCACTACGGGTAGTGATTGCTTTCATCTCACACTTCAGGTTTGGAACGGTATTACTCGGAAGAGTACCCGAAGTTGATGCTTGATTTTGAAAGAAACTTCCTAAAATACTTCTCATATCATTATTCAAATTCCTTCTAAGACTTTCCTCTTGTTTATATAAATTTCCCCTTAATTCATTAATTTGGCTTTGTATATTTCTCATTAATGACTCATTAGCTTTCATATAACCTGAAAGTTCATTTGAAATCCCTTGTTAAACTTGATTATTATGACCTTGAAAATATTGGTTTTGAAATCCTTGATTTTGAAATTTTGGAACATGATTATTTTGAGCATGATTAATTGGAGCTTGAAAACCTTGATTTCCATGAAAATTATTTCCCCGATTGAAATGATTCCCTTGATTTTGATTTTGATTATATCTATTTTGACCATTGTTTTGCACCGGAGCAAAACCGGGTGGTTCCATTTGGTTAATAACGCGGTTTGGCAGAGCAACTTGATTGTAAGTACCCGTCGTCGCACAAACACTAGATTGATTGTTATCTGTATTTGGACAATTATAATAAGCATGGGCACCACCATAAGTAACGCAAGATTCCTCAACCGCTTTAACCGGAGCGGGAGCGACAACTTTCTTAGAAACAATCTCGACTAAGGTCGAAAGTTGATCCGCAACCTTATCAATTCTTTCATCCGTTTTACTATCCCTAGAAGTCGAATTCATTCTAGAAACATTTGATTTATTACGTGAATAATGAACTTTTGATTTGTTTTCGATTATGTTTAAAGTTTCTCTAGTCGTTTTACTTAAAAGATTCCCACCCGCCGCGGCATTTAAGGAGTCTTGATCAATGTCGTTTAAACCGTTGTAGAAAGTATCGATTTGAGTTAGCTCCAAAAATCCGTGGTGAGGGCAAGCTCTAAGCATTTCCTTAAATCGTTCCCACGCTTCACTAAAAGTTTCTTCGAATTTTTGTGTAAAACGCGAAATTTCATTTTTTAAGTGAGTCGTTTTCGAAGGTGGGAAAAATTGATTGACGAATTTGGTGACGAGAACCTCCCAAGTCAAGATAGAATTGGGTGGTTCTTTGTCGTACCAAACCCTAGCGGCTCCCTCGAGGGAATACGGAAACATCATAAGTTTAATTACATCGTTAGGCACGTCCCTAAACTTTAAAGTCAAAGTTATTCTCTTGAAATTATTAATATGAGTGTGAGGGTTTTCTCTCTCGAATCCGTGAAAAGGATTGGCTTGAACAAGTTGTAACAAATTCGTTTTGATCTCAAAGTTATTCGCGTTGATTTCCGGAATAACGATAGCTTCTCCGTACCCTTCCGTGGGTGCACGGAGTAGCTCTTCCATGGTACGATTGTCCGCCATTGAAACAATGGTAGCACGAATCTCGGGTTCGTCTACGTTAGGAGTACGTCTTTTACTTCGACGTCTCGGAATGATGACGTTTGAATTATTAGGAAATTTGGAAATTCCTAGTGTGCATGCACTAGTTAAAACTAATAAAAATAGAAAATATATACACAAATATTTTTGGTAACCGAAAGTTAAATGTATACGGTAGCTCTCTAAATTACTCACAAGAAAGCGGAGGAGTTGGTAAACGCGAGGCGCTTTTTAGAATAACACTTCTCCTTTTGGGTGATATTGATCAAACCCGCCTTAAACTTCCCTTATAGTTTGTAATAAAAAGGTGAGCCGTAACAACGATTAACAAACGGTAATTTTTAATATTAAAAGAAAATAGAAATGTAAAATATTTTTGTATTTTTGTATTTATTAACTTTTATATATACTAAAAAGAAAAGGAAAATATTTTTTTACTTTTTATATTTTATAATTTTTTTTGTATTTTTGATTTTTTTTTCAAAAGACGTAACTTTCGAAGACGAAAGGTTCTCCAAATCACGATCGACAAATTCAAACGAGAGAATCGTTAACACAATTCCCCGGCAGCGGCGCCAAAAATTGATGTAGCAATTATAATATATACGTATAATAATAAAGAAGCGATGAAAATTCCCAAGTTACCCTTAAGGAAAATTCACACAAAAATATATTGTACGTTTTTACCGGTAAGTGATTACCGGGTCGTTTTACCCAAACGAATTGTGAAATTGAGACCTCGCTTTAATTTGGACAACGATTTGAATTGGTTTTCAAAGTTTTTGGATTGATTATCTAATTCTATAATTAAAAACAACTAGAACATTCAAATAAAAGCAATTAAGCAACTAAACAATTAAACAAAAACGGGAATTAAAGTAATGCGACAATTAAAAACCTAAATAATAGAAAATTAAACCTAAAATGATTTTTCTACTTTTTCTAATCCTAAATGACTATTTAAAAGTAAAAAAGCTAAGGAAATTCTAAACCGAGGGTGATTTAAGCTAAAAACGAAGAAAACGAGAACGGATATGAAAACCCGTTCTTTAAAAGTGAAATTACAAAATATTAACCCTACGAAAGAAATTTTTAAACCTAAGCCTAGATTATGATTAAAGAAAATTTTAGAAAAAAGAAAATTATTTTTTTGATTATTTTTCTATTTTTTATGATTTTTTAAAGTTTAAAACAAAATTAAATGATTAAAAATATAAAAGTGCAAAATAAAATTCCTAGAAAATTCCTAAAAATAGTTGATTAAGAGTAGAATGCAAGAAAAATAAAAGCTTAAAAATAAGCTCAACAAATAAGCCTGGAAAAAACTGAAAAGCACACGAAGTGCTTATTTCAAAAAGGACTCAAAAAAGTGTTATAAGATTAAATGATGCACCCTTGGACAGAAAAGTCCCAAGGGCGCAGTGGTGATTGTGTGTGTTGTTGAGATGTTTATAAAGGGTTGAGGAGGGTTGAGGTTGTGGGTTCGAGTCCTGCTCACCCACAATTTCCCCTCTTCCTCTTTTTATTTTTTTAGAAAAACTTTAAAAAGCAAACTTAGAGAATGGCTTATAATGAACACTTTTTGTGAAACCACCTTTTTAGAAACTTAGAAAATAAGCTGAAAAGAAGCTTAAAATTAATCAGCAATGAACACTTTGAGATTTTTGGCTTTTTACTAAACCTAAGAAACTAAATTAAGCTAAACTACGAATGGAATAAGCTACTATTATCTTAAGCTATTCTAATAAGCTAAACTAGGCAAGAAATAAGCAAAAAGAGCTAGCAATAAGCTAAAATTCCAAATAAGCACTTATTAAGAAAACTGAAAACCAAACAGGCTCAAGAGGACACTTTGAGCTTAAATTTAAGCTCATAAAAAGAACCTTATGGCAAAAAGCTCTACACCACTAGAAAGATAATCTAAAAGACTACTTAAATCCATAATTGAAACACAGTTTGAAACTCAGAGCATTGAAAAAGCTAAAGGAAAAGGCTACTTAAGCTGTTTTTGATGTTTTTGGTTTTTTCTATTAAAAGCTTAAATAAGCTAAAATCTAATTCTAATAAACTAAAAACTACTTAATTCTAATCTAATAAGCTAGTTAAAGAAGAAATTAAGCAAAAACTAAAGTCCTATAAGCTAAAAATTTCTAATAAGCACTTAATAAAAACTATTAACCCAAACAGTCCCTAAGGGCAACTTTGAGCTTATTTTTCAATAAGCTAAAAGAACCTTGTGGACTTTTGGCTTATATCAACAAAAAAACTCATCTAAAATACTACTTGAAAAAGCTTTTGAAACATAGTTTGAAAATCAAGAGAACATGGAAAAAGCTTTTTGAAAACTGCTTAAAGACTCAGCATATACTGAGTTTACTTTTGATTTTGAAAAGACAAATTGCAAATTTTAAGCTTAAAAACAAATAAGTAAAAGAACTTTTAAGAACAAAATAAGCTGAGACAAATTGAAAATGACCTTAAAACTACTAGTATGCTAAAAATCAAGACCTAACTCCTACAATTACCCTCTGAATTTTGATCATGAAACTGGCTACTTATCTATTTCCTTATCTGATGCAGTTTGCACAAAATATGAACCAAATCCAAATTCAACAAGTGCATGCTTAAGGCTTGGACTCTACTTCTTTAAAACACTAATAAAAGAACAAATCATGCAATGAAAACAACTAGAAACCTATTGAGCTTAAAATGATTATGCTACTTGATCTGTGCTAACAGAACTTAACCACTAGAGCTAAACCTAATATCTAACATGACAAACTATATTCAAAACTTCAAATCCTAACCTCATAAACCTCTATAATAGTTTTGAGTTCAAAATAAAGGACTTAATAGCCTTTGACAGCACTAACTAAAGTTAGTGATGTCTAATGCCAAACACCCCTTTATAATATTCAAAACCATATTTATGCTTATGAAACTTAGAAATTTAGCTCAAAATAGAAATACCAGATAGTAATTAGCTTAAAACAGACATGATGAACAATTATCAATAAGCAAATAAGCAGAGACAATAAGCAACTAAGCTATGCTAATATTTTTGGTTTTTAACTGTTTTAAGACAAATAAGTGCAATCTAAGATCTTAAACTAACATGCAAACATATTGAGTATCTAACAACTATATTAATCATCAAATAAGCTAATCTAAACAGAAATAAGCTATTATTAAACAATAATAAGCTAAAATGCAATTTTAAGCTACAAAATGTAAAGAGAGGACTTACAACTGCCTTTTCACAAAACAAGGCTTATAAATGCTCTTTTGAGCTATCAACAAGCTCTAGCTTGTCAAATGATAAGCTGGTATGGTCCTGGAAACCCATCCATGTCTGGTTTCCCTTCCATTATAAGTTGTGGTAATTTATTTGGAGGATTTGAGTCTAATTGAGCTTAGTTAAGCTTTTGAAAGCTTAACTAAGTGAATACTAGCTTAAGAAGTGAATTAAGACAGCTTATTAAGAGCTTATTGAGATTTAGTAAATCATTTTGCATATTAAGTAAAAGATTAAATCACAAGATTAAAGGTGAAATACAAATTTTATTGATGAAAACAGATTACAAGGCTTTAAAATGAAGATTACAAAGACTGAAATGACAATAAGCTAGAAAATTACAATAAGCTAAGCTAAAAATTACCCTAAAGCTAAACTAAAAACTATCTAACTATCGCCTTGCTGTGAGTGAGGAGGGCTTATATTTATAGTAGCTAAGTGAAGCTTCTAGGTCCTGAAGTTTGTTAAACGCTCCTTGATGTAGTAGAGTACAATACGTATATAAAAGTAAATGGAAAATTCCCAAGTTGCCCTTGAGGAAAATTCACTCACAAATATATAATACACGTTTTTACCGGTAAGTAATTACCGGGTCGTTAAGTCCCAACGAATTGTGAAATTGAAACCTCGCTCTAATTCGGACAATGATTTGAATTGGTTTTCAAAGTTTTTGGGTTGATTATCTAAATCTACAATTAAAAGCAATAAAAACTAACAAATAAAACAATTAATCACTAAAACAATTAAACTAATACGGGAATTAAACAAACGCAATAATTAAAATCCTAATTTATCAAAAATTAATTCTAAAATTATTTTTTTCTACTTTTTCTAATTCTAAATGACTAATTAAAAGTAACAAGCTAATGAAATTCTAAACCGAAGGTGTTTAAAGCTAAAAACGAGGGAAAACGAGAACGGGGACGGAATCCCGTTCTTTAAAAGGTTAAATAACAAAATATTAACCCTATGAAAGAAATTTTAAATCCTAAGCCTAGAAAATAATAAAAGAAAATTTTAGAAAAAAGAATTTTATTTTTTTTGATTATTTTTCTATTTTTTATGAATTTTTAAAGTTTTTAATAAAGAAAAATGATCAAAAATAGCAAACTTAATTCTAAAAATTTAGAAAAATTATAGAAAGTGTAAAATAAGATGACTGATTTTATAAAAATATCTACTAAAAATAAGCTAAACAAATAAGCCCCTAATAAGACGAAAAAAGCTACGGCTTTTTATTAAAAAGGAAAATGAAAAAGGGGTTAAAAGAAAAGTTTGGGAGAGAAATGACGGATGAGCTATTGTAGCATGATGGTTACTATGTGTGGAGTGTGGGACGTGTGTGTGTGAAACAGGAGGTCATGGGTTCGAATCCATGGCCTCTCATTTTTATATTTTTTTATTTTTTTGAAACTTTAAAAAACAAAGTTGTAGATAAGCTAGAAATAAGCAAGAATTGTAAAAGCAACTATTTATGAGAACCCCTAAATAAGCTGAAATGAGGCTAAAAAGCTAACAGTTAAGACTTTAAAGGAAAATTTTGCTTTTTATAAAACTAATACTAGCTAAGAACTAAAATAAGCTAAAACTTAATCAAATAAGCTACTCACTACTAACTCCTAACCTAATGAGCAAATTTAAGCTAAAAATAAGCAAATATAACAAACTATAAGCTGAAAAATCCTAAAAAGCACTAATGCTAACTCTGAAAACCAAACAGGCCAATTAGCTACTTTGAGCTTATTTTTAAGCTCACAAAAAGATCCTTATGGCAATTAACTCTACACCTACTTATAGTCTAGACTAAAAGCTACTTAGAACAGCTGAGAAAACACATTTTGAAATACAAATAAGCAGAGAAAAAGGTCAATCAAAAAGCTACTTACTACTGTTTTTAATGTTTTTGGATTTTTAAATGAAAAGATAGAATAAGCTAACTACTGACCTAATAAGCTATGAACTGATTCTAATCTAATAAGCTAGCTAAAGAAGTAATTAAGCAAAAACTAAGAAAGAATAAGCTAAAAACCTAAAATAAGTACTTGAGAAAACACTGCATACCAAACAGTCCCTAAAGTGACTTTTAAGCTTATTTTTCAATAAGCTAATAGATCCTTATGGACTTTTAGCTAATATTTACTAAAACTATGACTAATAAGATACTCAAAACAACTTTTTAAAACCATTTTGAAATTTAGGAGCTTAATGAAAAAGCTATTTGAAAACAGCTTAAATACTCAGCATATGTTGAGCATAAAAATCAGTGTATGCTGATTTTGAAAAAGATAAATTGCTATATTTAAGCTTAAAAATAGATAACAAAACAAGCTTATTTTTAAGAAACAAGTTTAAACAGATGATTAATGTTCTACAAAATACTTGTGTGCTAAAAATCAAAACCTACTTATTACTTATTCTATCTGAAAATTAAGCTAGAAAGTGGCTGTTTATCTATTAACGCTACTGATGCAATTGACCATTAAAGTGAAACCTAAATCCAACTATTGCAGGCTACCAATCTTACTAAAAAACACTTAATAAAGAGCAAATGAAGCAATAAAAATAACTAGAAACCAAATAAGCTTAAAATGATTATCCTACTATCTATATTCTAACAGATTGTAACTATCAATTAATAATCTAAAGAAAACTTGATATAAACCATCAAAACACCTAAAATTTAATCTTATGAACCTAAAGATTGGATTTAAATTCAATGTAAAAGTAGCAAGGGCCACTAGCAGTACTAACTCTCAGTTAGTACTGCTATGCCAAACACCCCTTTATTTTCCTTAAAACCATTTTAAGCTTATAAAAATGAGATTAAATGAACAATTATCAAATACCAGATACTAATAAGCTATAATAAGACCTAATAAGCATTTAACAACAATCAAATAAGCCAGAATTATACGCTACTTAACTATGCTATTATTTTTGGTTTTTTCAACTTTTTTATGACAGATTATGAAAACTTAAGATTTTAAACTACAAGTTAAACAAATTAAGCATAGATCAACTATAATAAGCACAAATAAGCTATTTAAACAACAATAAGCAGAGATTAAGCAAAATTAAGCTAATTAGCAGTTTTAAAGCTAGAAAAGGAAAATGAAAACTTACTTAAGCCTTTGCACTAAACAAGGCTATAAAAGGCTCAAATGAGCTATCAACAAGCTCTAGCTTATCTTAGATAAGCTAGTAAGGTCCTGGAAACCCATCCATGTTTGGTTTCCCTTCCATGTTTAAGTTGTGGTAAATTTGAAGGAGGATTTGTATACTTAAAAGCTCAACTAAGCTTTTGAGAGCTTAGTTGAGTTAACAGCTAGCTTAAGAGTAGATTGAGCTTATGAAAACAGATTAAAAGAGCTTATTGGAGTATAAAAGTATAATGAGTAAAAACATAATTTGTAATTAAAACTAAGATTTCATTGAAAAAAAAATGATTACAATACTTGAAATAGAGATTACAAAGACTGAAAACAGAATTAAAATTACATTTAAATGAAAATTACATAAGCTAAAAACTATATTAAGCTACCCTAAAAGCTGGAAAAAGAAGATGATGTGTGTGAGGAGATGAGCTCTATTTATAATGGCTATGTGAAGATTCTAGGCTCTCTTACACGCTCCCCTTGTCTTGATCTTGTCCCTTCATTTAATTGCAATCATTGGATCCCATCTTATGTCCGTTGGATTAAATGCTCACATGGATCGCCACTCTGGCATTCCCACTTCTTTGGAGCATGTGTGCTTTTTTTCAAAGGTTTCAGTGTAAAAATTCATTCCATGTGTGATTCTTTCAAATCCAACGTGTCATTTCCTTGTAAGTTCTTGACCAATAAGAGCTCTTGGTGACGTTTCTTTGCTGAGATGGCAGCTTGGTACTAAGCATCTCTTAGCCACGTCATTAATTTAGTTTTACCCTTTGATTCGAGCAGGGTAAAAAGTGGAGGAGATGATGAATAGTAACAATGGACATTTCACGCCCTTTCTTATTATTTTTTAACCGTTTGAGTCCGTTGACTGAGGGAGATAGGCTTTGACTTTTTGGGCTTGGGTAATTTTTTAAAAGGAAATGGATCATGGTGAGTATTTGGGCTCGGTTATAATGGTTTTGGGTTTATATAAGAGATAACGACCGTTATCTCTTTAATATAAAGGAGATAACGGTGTTAGGGTTTTTGTGGACTTTTTGTGAATATGTTTAAACATTAAAGGCTGTTTTTGGGATTTTTGAAGTTTTTGTCTTAGTATGTTGACCATGTTGACCAAGGGTTGACTTGTGTTGACCAAAGCTAGAAAATTTCCATCTCTTGTGTACTCTTTCGTTCCCGTGTCCGTGTTTGCCCGGTTTTGATCGTTATCTTGTGATATTTGCATATCTGTACCTACACATCCACAAACAACAAAATACACAAATACAAGCATATTTTTGGACATTTTGATCATTTTAAAGGGCCATTTTGATACACAAATGATATGTGATTTCTCACATATCACTCCTCTTGATCTTCACCCTTCATTCACAACTGAATAAGCATCTTCTATTTGAGCCCTTGGATGAGAATGTCACACGCAATCCGTGGTTTGATCCCCCTCTTGTGCTTCTTTTTGCCTTGTTTTAGTGTAATTTTTCCATTTTGAGTGTGTTTGTTTGAATCCACGTGTCCACCTTTGTGTCAGTCTTGTCCAATCAAAACCAAGGGATGACGTATCTCTTGCCAAGCTGGAGCATTGTACTAAGCATCTCTTTGGCCACGTTGGATTGAGAGAGCGTGGGTTTTTACTCGTTTAATTTAACACAGAGGTGAATTGGGGGAGAAGATAAACAGTAACTCCCTTTTTGGCGCCCTTTTCTCTTTTATATCTTTGTGTTTGACCCGGGGTAAAAAGGGTTTGACTTTGGGCTTATAAAAATGGAATTGGGCTAAGGCTTTGGTTTTGGGCTACGGGTAATAAAGGGTTAAAGGGTTAATGGTTTTATAAGGATTTAACGACCGTTATCTTGTTAATAGAAAATGACTAACGGTGTTAGGGTTTTTGGACTTAAAGTGCAAAATGTTTTAACAATAAGGCTCTTTTGGGTATTTTGATGGTTTTGTCCTTTTGTGGTTGACCAAAGGTTTACCAAGAGTTGACTTTTGCTGACTTTGATGACCTTTTGATAGAAAACTTCCGGCTCTTGTACACTCTATCCGTTCTCGTGTCTGTGTTTGTCCGGTTTTGGCCATTTTCTTGTGATTTTTGCACTATCCATACCTACATATTCACAAACAACAAAATACACAAATACAAGCATAATTTTGCATAATTTCATCATTTTAGGGTTTATTTTGATACAAAAATGATATGTGATTTCTCACATATCAAAATTTCCCAAACTAAGTGATTGTCGTGTCCTCACGCAATATTATATGCTCTAAAACCAAATACCTCAAAACCTCCCCAAACTAATCCTTTAAAAAGTAGTAAAGTCTTTTATGGGGAGAGTTAAGAAATCACAAGTTATAAAACACCCCGCTTTCCCATTTTTCAAACTTTTTTTTCCATTTTTATTATTTTCATAATTTACAACCTTCAACTTACAACTTATTCTTGTGTGACATAATGTATTGCTTTCATTATTTATTGATAACTTTTAGGATCACGGAACAAAAAGCACAAAAGTGTCCTAATGGATAAATTCATCGTCCTCGGTTTTCACTTCTCCAAGCCAAGCTTAAAAACAAGATCATTGTAAATTACAAGTAATGATGCTAACACTACTTATAAAAGCTAATTGTGTACTTATTTTTCCTCCCTTATTCCTAATTTTTGTATCTCAAGATTTTATTTAAGTCATATACCCGAATGATCTTTAAGACTTTTATTTTGATACTTATTAATTCCAAAAATAAAGCGTAACGGTAAAGACGCAATAAATAGTTCCTAGTCCTTTTCAAAAGAAAACAATGCCATCAAGATTAAGTCTACATCTAGGCGACCAAAATTTGGCTTTTATTAGGTTACTTAAGTAAGGTACCATTCATGTCATATACCCTTAGGCTCTTTAAGACATAAATGGACCGATCTTACTTTCACCATATACCCTAAGGCTCTTTAAGGTACAAACAAGACAAAAATTAAGCAACAATATCCATTCCATATACCCTAAGGCTCTTTAAGGAATGAATAAGGCTATAATTTCACTTATTAAATTCTACTTACCCTATATACCTTAAGGCTCTTTAAGGGATAAGCAAAATATTTATTATGTGATACATATAGTATGCCAAATTAAGTATCCTGATGTATACTCTTTCTTAATCACAAAGGAACTAAAGAAAGCTTCTATGAACTAATTATTAACCAAAAAACCGCACAACACTATTTATTATACATTTATTATAAAGGTGAAACAATCTAATGGGAGAAAAAGCCACAATTTAACACTTATAAGCCTTAAAGAAATCCAACTATTCTATGTTTAGCATCAAAACTTATAATCTACTCTATCATCTCTTGTTCTTCACAATTTAAAATTTCTAATAAAGAAATTCGTGAATACTTAGCCTAATAAATTGATCTTTGCATATTTAAAATCAATTATGGAAACTTGCAAAGTCTTGACTTTTTTAAGTTAGACTTGCTTTTTATAGCTCCTTGTATAAAAGATTAGCAAATTTCAATCTATATACGTTAAAGAGAAAAGCTAAGATATAAAACCGGTCGGGTCAAAATTTACTTTTGTTCTCACCTACGGAAAGCCTACATTCGTGTCAAAAACACTTATTATTAATATAAACTACTTATATATTATTTATTTTTTTATCATTTTCTACACACATTATTATTATTATTATTTTAACTTTAAAACATATATAGCACTAAAATTTTAATTTTTTTTAGAGATTATATATAAATAAAACTTAAAATTTTAAATTTTTTGCGGGAAAACTGGGTACGTGAGAACAACGGGCAAAAGTAGGTAAGATCATATCGAAGATATACTACCGCATACTAAAATTTAACATTGCCCTCAATGTTTCCTAGTCTAAGGCTCAAAACCCCATACTAGAATTCAAAAAGTCGAATGCGTAACCCGAGCATGGAGAAAGTATCACAAAAATCTTAAGCCGTTTATTAAGTGTGCTAAACGATAGATGTTAGTTGATAATAATCTAGGATATCGGATTTCCCCAAACTAATGGCAAGTAAAGGCTAGGAAGCTCGAGTGAACCGGGACAAAACACCAAACACGAGAGTCTTCAAAAATGTTGGTTCAATCCTACAAACAATCACAAGCACAAACAACAAGAATCGGAAGAGTACAAGCCTCCTCACATCACATTAGAAATAAGAAAGAAAAAAGAAAATAAATAGATAAGCATGAGGTGCCTCCCATGAAGTGCTTTGTTTTTGGTAACCGAGTCACATAGCTCGACTCGATCCCCGAATTCATTCGTCCTTGGAGATGAAACGTGTGGAAGAACAAACTTCCATTGAACATTTGAATACCACCGGCTCTTGAGAAGAAAAATGAAAACAGAGATGTCGGGGTCAAAAATGGTGTCTTCATTCCTGGTGGAAAGAAGTAAAGGAGAGTCCTTGGGGTAGGTAGGAAACGGGAGAAAAGTCCGAATGACAAATGTGAAGGAATCGTCATCTTCAATATTTTGAGAAACAACAATCTCACCTCCTCTTGGGTCAAAACAATTATCATCGTTTAGCACATCAAAACTATTTTTCACAGCCGTTTCGGGCTCAACATTTAAACAAATCTCATCATCTGGTGGTTTCGGAGGAGGACGAGGAGATGCTGGATCATGAAAATGATCAAGGGTAAATGACTCATTTTCAGGAAGGGAAGTGGAATTATCTCCATCTTCTGAATCGTAATCATCATTCTCAATACCCGGTGGTATTGAGTCATCCGGACCTGAAAATATATCGATCTCTTCCCTAAGAGAGTTACTTTCCTCAATGGAGATAGGAGATGTAGAAAGAGACTCGATGTTCGTATTTGGACTAACATGAAAATTTCCCGTCGGCTGGGAAGATGAATTACCGCATAGTAACAACATAAGACTAAGATATTCTTCATGCTCTCTAGCAATTCTTGAAGGAGTTGTAATGATTCCACCGGTGAACTCATGGTGGAGAGGATCATTCTTAGGAGAAAAAGTTATCAAAGTATTATGGTCGGATTCAATAAAGTGTTGTGGTTCATAATCGAAAAACACTTTGGGAGAGATTATAGGTGGTATCATCACTAAGCAAACTCTCAAGATAGAATACGTCTCCTTCCGAGTCATAATAACCTTCCTCAATATTAGTAGAAACTTCAATAGCTAGAAAAGCATCGATCTCATCAATATTGTCTCATGGATCGAGACACTCATCCTCAACGAAAAAAGGTGTGTGAAGTAAAACTGATTCATTAGAATAAGAAACATTAGAGTTCTTGATTTCGACATCATCTACCATCTCTTTAAAGGGAGGATTTACGTTACAATAGTTGTCATCAATTTCAAAAAGAGGGTTTGAATAAATTCGAAAATTTTCTTCTTGAACATCCTCCTTAAGGATTGAATTGTCATTACTAGGAGTTAAGTCATCCTTAGAACCGAAGAGAGGATTTGAGAAAATCTTGTTATTATCGCAAAAAGTCAAATCACATCCTTTGTTATTGTCGAATGTATCCTCGGACTCTCTTGGGATTGGGACAATTTCCTCAACATGAAAAGTGCTAAGGTGCTCGTCCCTCATTATGAGAGAGTCCTTGGGCTCAATGGATGTGATTGCAAAAACCAAAGAAACTTGAGGTGTTTTATTCGAATGAAAAATGTTCTCTTTGTAAATAACTTTAAAATTCTTCAAACATGATGTAATACAAGTTTGACGTTAGCCTGCCGCTGCTGCCAGCTCAGCGATATTCTTTACTCCACTTCCTTCCCCTGCTTATCTCCCTTCTTGTCACCGTCGTCATTAACCATTTTAATTGACTTATTTATCTGTTTTTGAGGATGTTTTGAAGTGCCATCAACATGAAAAATTATTTGTTCATTTTCGTGATTTTCCTTCCCTTAAAGAATAAAATAAAAACAGTTCTCTCCTCTTCCCTCTCTCTCTTCCTCCATATAACTCAATTAAAAAAAGCACCGACCCCCCCGGGGTGGCGGGCCGGAGAGGGTCCTCAAAAAAGGATCTCATCTCCCAAGTATGAGAGGAACCTTGATCGGCTTCACAAAATCGACAAACAAACAAAGTCCGGATAGGTAGGGAAAGTGAAACTTTCCCAAACTTTGGCCAAAAAAAAACAACGTCTTTTCTTCGTTCAAACGTCTTCCCCCTTTCCTCCATTCGCCTCTCTTTTCCCGGACGAGTCCTTTAAGACGATAATTAATAATGGGAATACGATCCTGCTATAATGTCTGAAGTCAAAGGTCAATCGAGAGTCGGTGTAAAGTTCGGGTAAAGATAAGCTTTTTTTTTTTTTTTTTTTTAGCTTTTTTTTTTTTTTTTTTTTTTTTTTTTTTTTTTTTTTTTTTTTAAAGCTTTTTTTTTTCCCAAATCGACGAACACAACGTCTTTTATTATTTTTATTTATTTTTTTTTTTTTTTATCCTTTCCAAAAAATCGACAACGGCGGCAATAAGATTATATATTTAATATAATGCTCGCCAGGCAAGGCGCCAAGATCGCCAAAAAAGGCTGACATACAATCCATTTTATCCCCATCTGTTTCAATCCGGCCTTTTATCGCTCCCCCCACCCTTCCCCACCATTTCCCTCCCCTCCCTATTTCCCGGAAAATTACAGTGAATAAGAGAAATTTATCCGAGATCCATTTCGAAGCTTTTCCGGGAAAGCTTTTATTTTTGAGAAGCAAAAATTCCATAACGCCGAAGCAAATTACTTAATTCCTTCACGTGTCACGGTATCTTAGCAAATTCACAAATATGCCAATAACATTCACAAAAAAATTCAAATAATATCAAAATCAACAAAAATTCAAGCAAGACAAAGTCAAAAAAAAAACACAATTTCTTCTCCATTAGTCGTAAGCAAAAAAAATAACTTTTTAAATTAAAATCCGTAGAAAAAGGGCAAATTTTGGTTTTGGTTGGCAAAATCAAAAAATCAAAAGAAAAAGAGCGAAAAAGCGTCCGCAAAATTCGGTTCGTTTTTTGTGTCCCAGCAAAAACTAATGTCGAATTAGAAGTAGCAAATCTAGAATAGATTTTGGAAAAAAAAAACTTACTATCTCTCTCCATATTTTTTTAGATCGTAAGGAGCCATTTTTTACAGCTTTTTCATTTTCTTTTTTTTGACTTTTTTTTTTTTTTCCACCAATTTCCCCTCCCCACCATAATCATTTTTTTTTTTTTTGTCCTTTCCCAATTTTTTTCCACCACTTTTCTTATTTTTTTATTCCCCCACTTTCCCCCCCTCCACACCCCCTTTTTTTCCCCATTTTTTCACGAAATTTTGATCATTAAGTGCCTCCCGAAGGAGGATTGGCGAATAATTTTTTTAAAAAAATTTCGGTTTAATGGTTAAAAGAGGGAGGAAGTCCATAAGGTCCTTTTTTTATTTCATTCTTTTTTCCCTTTTTTTTTTTTCTTAAGTCCTTTTTTTTTATTTCAAGTCCCTATTCGGAAACAATAAATCGGGTTCCTGGAAAAATCGAAAATGAAAAAAAATGGGTGGGATTAAAAAAAACTAACCGGAAGGTGTGGATTTTTTTGAGGGAGCGTATACTTCCTTTTCTCTACTCTGTTTTATAAACTGGGTACTATAACCATAAATTCCCTTGGAAATTTAGATTGTTCCTTTAATTTCCCCTGTGTTGTCTCCTCTCCCCGTCCCCTCCTCCACCCTCCTCCCTCCTGTCTCCCCTCCTCGTCCCTTCCCCGTCCTCGTCCTCCATCTTCCTTCCTCCTCCCCTCCTTTTCTTTCCCAATCTTCTTCCTTCCTCCTCCCTCCTCTCTTCCCTCCTCTTTCCCCTCCTTCTTCCCCTGACCATTCCTCCTCTCTCTCGTATATCTCCCTTTGCCATTTTTCTTTTCCTCCACTCTCTTATTTTATTTCCCTTTCCTTTTTTCAACTCTCTTTTCCCTCTTTCCCTTGTTTTTCCCCACTTTTCTACTATTTTGTTTTTCTTCTCCCTTTGTCCCCCCCCCCTTCCCCCTTTCCTCTTATTTCCCCTCTCTTTCCACTCGCTTGTCTCCCTCCTCCTCGTTTCCCCCCTTTCTTCCTCTCCTTTCCCTCTTTCTCTTTTTCCCTCATCTCTTCTTCCGTCAATACCCCCCACTTTCTCGGGGGTTTCCTACAATTACTATTCCTTTTCCTACTACGTATTCTACTAACCTTTCTTGTCTGCTATTATGGATTTTCTTCTTCCTTCTCTTTCTCCTTTCTAACTACATTTTCTCTTCTTTCTCATTCCTAATACTTACCGCCATTCCTTCATTTTTCGACGCGCCTGCAGACTACTGCCTCAGCGACGTGCCGGAGACCCCACTAGTTATTTTCCGCAACCGCCCCCCACCCACCCACCACCTACTCCTACCTACTTGAAGACGCTTGCTTTCATTCTATTCATCCTCAACTTCAGGACCAAGGTTTTTTGGAAACGGGAATTAACTACTATACTCTATCTTACTACTTACTCTGACCACCTCGGCAGAGTACCGTAAATACCACACCACCCGAAGTTGATGCTTGATTTTGAAAGAAACTTCTTAAAATACTTCTCATATCATTATTCAAATTCCTTCTAAGACTTTCCTCTTGTTTACTTAAATTTCCCCTCAACTCATTAATTTAACCTTGCATATTTCTCATTAATGACTCATTAGCTTTCATATAACCCGAAAGTTCATTTGAAATCCCTTGTTGAACTTGATTATTATGACCTTGAAAAGATTGGTTTTGAAATCCTTGATTCTGAAAATTTTAAACATTATTATTTTGAGCATGATTAATTGGTGCTTGAAAACCTTGATTTGTATGAAAATTATTTCCCCGGTTGAAATGATTCCCTTGATTTTGATTTTGATTATATCTATTTTGACCATTGTTTTGCACCGGAGCAAAACCGGGTGGTTCCATTTGGTTAATAACGCGGTTTGGCAGAGCAACTTGATTGTAAGTACCCGTCGTCGCACAAACACTAGATTGATTGTTATCTGTATTTGGACAATTATAATAAGCATGGGCACCACCATAAGTAACGCAAGATTCCTCAACCGCTTTAACCGGAGCGGGAGCGACAACTTTCTTAGAAACAATCTCGACTAAGGTCGAAAGTTGATCCGCAACCTTATCAATTCTTTCATCCGTTTTACTATCCCTAGAAGTCGAATTCATTCTAGAAACATTTGATTTATTACGTGAATAATGAACTTTTGATTTGTTTTCGATTATGTTTAAAGTTTCTCTAGTCGTTTTACTTAAAAGATTCCCACCCGCCGCGGCATTTAAGGAGTCTTGATCAATGTCGTTTAAACCGTTGTAGAAAGTATCGATTTGAGTTAGCTCCAAAAATCCGTGGTGAGGGCAAGCTCTAAGCATCTCCTTAAATCGTTCCCACGCTTCACTAAAAGTTTCTTCGAATTTTTGTGTAAAACGCGAAATTTCATTTTTTAAGTGAGTCGTTTTCGAAGGTGGGAAAAATTGATTGACGAATTTGGTGACGAGAACCTCCCAAGTCAAGATAGAATTGGGTGGTTCTTTGTCGTACCAAACCCTAGCGGCTCCCTCGAGGGAATACGGAAACATCATAAGTTTAATTACATCGTTAGGCACGTCCCTAAACTTTAAAGTTGAAGTTATTCTCTTGAAATTATTAATATGAGTGTGAGGGTTTTCTCTCTCGAATCCGTGAAAAGGATTGGCTTGAACAAGTTGTAACAAATTCGTTTTGATCTCAAAGTGATCCGCGTTGATTTCCGGAATAACGATAGCTTCTCCGTACCCTTCCGTGGGTGCATGGAGTAGCTCTTCCATGGTACGATTGTCCGCCATTGGAACAATGGTAGCACGAATCTCGGGTTCGTCTACGTTAGGAGTACGTCTTTTACTTCGACGTCTCGGAATGATGACGTTTGAATTATTAGGAAATTTGGAAATTCCTAGTGCGCATGCACTAGTTAAAACTAATAAAAATAGAAAATATATACACAAATATTTTTGGTAACCGAAAGTTAAATGTATACGGTAGCTCTCTAAATTACTCACAAGAAAGCGGAGGAGTTGGTAAACGCGAGGCGCTTTTTAGAATAACACTTCTCCTTTTGGGTGATATTGATCAAACCCGCCTTAAACTTCCCTTATAGTTTGTAATAAAAAGGTGAGCCGTAACAACGATTAACAAACGGTAATTTTTAATATTAAAAGAAAATAGAAATGTAAAATATTTTTGTATTTTTGTATTTATTAACTTTTATATATACTAAAAAGAAAAGGAAAATATTTTTTTACCTTTTATATTTTATAATTTTTTTTGTATTTTTGATTTTTTTCAAAAGACGTAACTTTCGAAGACGAAAGGTTCTCCAAATCACGATCGACAAATTCAAACGAGAGAATCGTTAACACAATTCCCCGGCAGCGGCGCCAAAAATTGATGTAGCAATTATAATATATACGTATAATAATATAAAAGTGATGAAAATTCCTAAGTTACCCTTAAGGAAAATTCACACAAAAATATATTGTACGTTTTTACCGGTAAGTGATTACCGGGTCGTTTAATCCCAACGAATTGTGAAATTGAAACATCGCTTTAATTTGGACAACGATTTGAATTGGTTTTCAAAGTTTTTGATTAATTTTCTAATTCTACAATTAAAAGCACATAAAACATTTAAAGGAAAACAATTAAACACAAATATAATAACGAGAATTAAAGAAATGCACAATTAAATCCTAAATTATAAGAAAATTAAACCTAAAATGATTTTTATACTTTTTCTAATCCTAAATGACAATTTAAAAGTAAAAAGCTAAGGAAATTCTAAACCGAGAGTGATTTAAGCTAAAAACGAAGAAAATGAGAACGAATATGAAAACCCGTTCTTTAAAAAATGAATTTTCAAATTAATAACCCTACGAAAGTAATTTTAAAACATAAGCCTAGAATATGATAAAAGAAAATTTTTAAAAATGAATTTCATTTTTTTGTTTATTTTTCTATTTTTTATGAATTTTTAAAGCTTTTAAGAAAAGAAAATGATTAAAAATAGAAAATGAACTCTTAAAAATCTAGAAAAATTAAAGAAAATGTAAAACAAAATGACTGATTTTCTAAAAATAAGAACTAAAAATAAGCTGAAAAATTAAGCCCTAAACAGCTAGTATTAAGCTACGGCTTATATTTAAAAAAGGAATTGAAAATGTGTATAAAAGAAATAAAAAAAAGAGTCAGTTTGAAAAAGACCCAAGGGCGCGAGTGGTGTGTGTGCATATGAGATGTGTGTGTGTGTGTGAGGCAAGAGGTCACAGGTTCAAACCTGTGGCCTTTTGTTTTTATTATTTTTAATTTTGAAAACTTATAAAAACAAAGTTGTAAAACAACTAAAAATAAGCAAAATTTGTAAAAGAAACTTTTTGTAAAAACTAGAAAATAAGCTGGAAACTAGCTTTTTAAAATAAATAGAAAAAAACTTAACCCTTTTTTTACTTTTTTTTTCAAAGCTTAAACTACTAACAAGCTGAAATAAGCTAAGGACTTAATAAGCTATACGCACCCTATAACTAATCTAACAATCTAAGCAACCAATAATCAAAAAGATTAAGCAATAAGCTGAAAATCAAATTAAGCACTTATAAGCAGATAGGAAACCAAACAGACTGTCTAGCTATTTTTGAGCTTATTTTTTAGCATGAAAATAGAACCTTATGGAAAATTAGCTTATACCACCTTAAAGCTCAGCTTGTAAGCTACTCTAAACAACAAACCATAAGCATTTTGAAATCCAATTAAGCTAATAAAAAGCACAATAAAAAAAACTACTTATGCTATTTTTGATATTTTTTGTTTTTCTATGAAAAGTTAAAATAAGCTAGAACCTAACCTAAATAAGCTATGAACTACTAAATATGAACCTAATAAGCTAGTTAAGACAGAAACTAAACAAAAACTTATGGCAATAAGCTAAAAATCACAAATAAGCACTTTGATATAACTGTTAACCAAACAGTCCCTTAAGGCAACTTTGAGCTTATTTTTCAATAAGCTAAAGGATCCTTATGGACTTTTGGCTTATACTACTTTAAAGTTTGACTAATAAGCCACCTAAATCTATTCTTAAAAAGTATTTTGAAACTCAAATGCTTAATGAAAAAGCTTAATGAAAAAGCTGCCTATGCAGTTTTACCTAATTTTTTTGCTTTTTGAATGAAAAAACAAAAAAACTAATTTTAAGCTAAAAAACAGATGACTTAATAAACTTTTTAAAACAAATTAAGCTGAAACAATATGAATCTTACCGACAAACTATTTGAATACTAAAAATTAAGGCCTAATAACTATTCTAACCCACTGAAAATTAAGATTGAAAAAGTCCTTTTGTTTGTTTTACTTATCTGATGCAGTTGACAATAAAATGAACTAAATTCAATTCTAACAAATGCAGGCCTAAAGCTTTGATTCCTACCACTTTAATCAAGCAAATCAAGAGCAATGAAAGCAATTACATTCACTAGAACAGATTTTAACTAAAAACTTAAAACCTAGAACTTATGCTAACAGGTTTAAGCTTCTATTTACTAAGCTATAAAAATTTGAATTAATCCTATAAAGAACAATAAATCCAACTTATAAACTATGAAAATAAAGTTATTAACCAAACTAAAGGACCAAAAGGATCCTGACAGTATTAACTTGGTTAATACTGTCCTGTCCCAAACACTCCTTTAAAAAGTTAAAACTCATTTTTAGCTTATAAATTTCAGATTTAATGATCAAATCTCAAATACCAGATGCTAGATAGCTTATAACAAACCTAATGAACTATTCTCAATAATCAAATATGCTAAAACGAAAAGCTACAAGCTAATGCTATATTTTTGGTTTTTCAAACTATTTTTATAAACTAACTAGCATATTAAGATCTAAGCTATTAAATGATAATACTAAGCATTAACCTACTAATATAAGCTACAATAAGCTACCTTAAACAGAAATAAGCAAATACAAAATCTAACAACTATATTAATCATCAAATAAGCTAATCTAAACATAAATAAGCTATTATTAAACAGTAATAAGCTAAAATGCCATTTTAAGCTACAAAATGTAAAGAGAGGACTTACAACTGCCTTTGCACAAAACAAGGCTTATAAATGCTCTTTTGAGCTATCAACAAGCTCCAGCTTATCAAATGATAAGCTGGTATGGTCCTGGAAGCCCTTCCATTACTGGCTTCCCTTCCTTAATAAGCTGAGGTGATTTATAGGGTGGAATTAAGAGCTTTAATGAGAATGTTACTAGCTTAGGTAGTGTAATTAACAGCTTATTAAGAGCTTAAAAGAACAGTCGAGAGCTTATTAAACCATTTTGCTTTTAAAGTAAACTGAATCCAACACAAGATTAAAAGTAACTTCAAATTTTATTAATGAAATATGAATTACAATGCTTTTAAACGAAGATTATAAAGACTTAATTGACTATAAACTAGAAAATTACAATAAGCTAAAACTATTTTTACACTACTCCTAAATTAAGCTAGATGATGATGTGAGTGAAGGAGCCTTGTATTTATAGGGGTTGGAGGATGCTTCTAGGCTTCTCACACGCTCTCCTTGAGCTTTTGATCTCGTCCCTTGATTTTCTCTAAGGATTAGAGGATGGATCTTAGCCGTTAGATCAATTTAGGGACACACGGATTGCCAAGTTGGCAATCCCATAAGTTGGGAGTTGTGTGCTTCTTATGGCTGCGATTTAGTGTAAATTCCCACTTCTTGGTAGTCCACGTGTAATTCCTTGTAAGAGATGTAGCCAATGGGAGCTCTTGGTGATGTTCTCTTTGCTGACATAAGCACTTGGTACTAAGCATCTTAGAGCCACGTTGGATTGAGCATCTAGAAGGGTTAATTGTCTTTAATCGAGTTAACTTTGAGAGGGTGAATTGGGGAAGATGGGTAAACAGTAAAACTGTTTTTCCCGCCCCCCAATTTCATATGTTTTGTGTTTGACCCGGGTTATAAGAGGGTTGACTTGGGCTTATGTAAATAAGAAATGGATTTTGGGCCAGTTTAATAAATCATGGGCCATGGGTAAAAGGGTTTTTAAAAAGGTTATAAGACTTAACGACCGTTAGTCTTTGATTAACAAAGGACTAACGGTGTTATCAATTTAGGGTTTTTTTAGTGAAAATGATTAACTTTAAGGGCTCTTGTGGTATTTTAAAGGTTTTGTCATTTTGTGGTTTGACCTAGTTTGACCAAGGATTGAATTTTGAAGACCTTTAACTGAGCATTGTTGAAACCTTTCCGTCTCTTGTTCACTCTTTCCGTCTCGTCTCCGTGTTTGTCCGGTTTTGACCGTTTTCTTGTGATTTTTGCAATATCCGTACCTACACATCACAAATGACAAAACAAGCAATATACAAGCATAATTTGCACAATTTGATCATTTTAGGGCCATTTTTGGTATAAAAAGGATATGTGATTTCTCACATATCAAAATTCCCCAAACTAAGTGATTGTCGTGTCCTCACGCAATATTATATGCTCTAAAACCAAATACCTCAAAACTTCCCCAAACTAATCATTTGAAAAGTAGCAAAGTCTTTTGTGGGGAGAGTTAAGAAATCACAAGTTTTAAAACACCCCATTTCCCCATTTTTCAAAACTTTTTCCATTTTTATGATTTTTCTAATTTACAACTTACAACTTATTCATGTGTGACATAATGTATTGCTTTCATTATTCATTGATAACTTTTAGGATCACGGAACAAAAAGCACAAAAAGTGTCCAAATGGATAAATTCATCGTCCCCGACTTTCACCTCTCCAAGCCAAGCTTAAAAACAAGATCATTGCAAAATACAAGTTATGATGCTAACACTACTCATAAAAGCTAATTGTGTACTTACTTTTCCTCCCTTATTCCTAATTTTGTATCTTAAGATTTTATTTAAGTCATATACCCGAAGGCTCTTTAAGACTTTATTTCGATACTTATTAATTCCAAAAATAAAGCGTAACGGTTAAAAACGCAATAATTAGTTCCTAGCCCTTTTCAAAAGATCAAATGTCATCAAGATTAAAGTCCACATCGAGGCGACCAAAATTTGGCTTTTATTAGGTTACTTAAGCAAGGCACCATTCATGTCATATACCCTAAGGCTCTTTAAGACATAAATGGACCAATCTTATTTGCACCATATACCCTAAGGCTCTTTAAGGTACAAACAAGACAAAAATTAAGCAACAATATCCATTCCATATACCCTAAGGCTCTTTAAGGAATGAATAAGGCTATAATTTCACTTATTAAATTCTACTTACCCCATATACCCTAAGGCTCTTTAAGGGATAAGCAAAATATTTATTAATGTGATACATATAGTATGCCAAATTAAGTATTCCTGATGTGTACTCATCTTAATCACAAAGGAACTAAAGAAAACTTCTATTAACTAATTATTAACCAAAAAACCGCACAACTCTATTTATTAAACAATTATATATAAAGGTGAAACAAGCTAATGGGAGAAAAAGCCACAATTAACACTTATGAGCCTTAAAGAAATCCAACTATTCTATGTTTAGCATCAAAACTTATACTCTACTCTATCATCTCTTGTTCTTCACAATTTAAAATTTCTAATAAAGAAACTCGTGAATACTTAGCCTAATAAATCGATCTTTGCATATTTAAAATCAATTATGGGAACTTGCAAAGTCTTGACTTTTTCAAGCTAGACTTGCGTTTTATAGCTCCTTGTATAAAAGATTAGCAAATTTTAACGCTTTTATTAAGCTGATGATGGGAAGCAAAAAGCACAATTAACCTTTATGAGGCCTTATAGAAAATCAACTATCGATGTTTTAGCATCAAAAACTTCTACTTTCCTCTTTCATCTTTTGTTTCACTCAATTTAAAATTTTCTAATAAATGAGAACACTCATGAAAGACTTTAGCCTAATAAATCGAAACTTGCATTTTAAAATCAATTATGGGAACTTACAAAGTCTTGACTTTTTTGTTAAAGTTAGACTTGCGTTTTTATAGCTCCTTGTATAAAAGATTAGAAAAAAGCAATCGATATTCGTTAAGGAGAAAAGCTAAGATAATAAATACCGGTCGGGTCAAAATTTTACTTTTCATTCTCACCAACGGAAAACCTTACTTTCGTGTCAAAACAACTTATTATTATTATCTATTATTTTATTTTTTTATTTATAATGAACAATTAACTATGTATTACGACTTAAAAAGTTTAATTTTTGTGGAGGAAAGACGGGGTACGTGAGAACATACGGGCAAAGGTAGTAGGTAAGTTAATATCGAATATATATACCCCCATACTAAAATTAAACTATTGTCCTCACTGTTTACTGAGCCTTAAGACTTAAAAACCCCTTACTAGAACTCAAAAGTCGATATCATATCACATGCGTGGAGGAATAGTAATCACACAATCTTAAGCGTTCTATCATGGAATGCTACAAGATAAATGTTAGGTCGATAATAATCTAGGTATATCGGATTTTCCCCAAATATTGCAAGCAAAAGGCTAGGAAGCTTGAGTGGACCGGGATAAAACACCGAACACGAGAGTCTTCAGAAAATTTTAGGTCAATCCTACAAAAAATCACAAGTACAAACAACAAGAATCAGAAGAGTACAAGCCTCCTCACATCACAATAGAAATAAGAAAGAAGAAAAATGGATAAGCATGGGGTGCCTCCAACGAAGCGCTTGTTTTTGTTAACCGAGTCTTGAGCCTGACTCGACCCCGAATTCATTGGTTCATGGGGGAGCAAGTGGAAGATAAAATCTCCATCGGACTTTCATTCAAGTGGTTTGGATAAACATTGAATTTCATGAAAGTTCCACTCCGATGAGTACACGCGGGCATAAAAGAATGGATAAACGCGATGCCAGGGGTCAAAAATGGTATCTTCATCCCCACATGAGAGAAGATATGGAGGAGTAACGGGATACGTGAGAAAAGGAAGAAAGATCCATACAACATATGCCAAGAGAGGAGATTGGTCATCCTCGAATGGTAAATTCACATTTGTCGTAGAAAGAACGTTCTCACGAATCCCGGAGTCAACAATACTAGTCAACTCACCCGGATCGGGCTCACTCTTAAAATAGAAACAATCATACTCCGGTGGAGATATGATGTGAGCAAGTTCATCGACGAATTCCTTATGATAAAAGTCACTCCTATCGGCAGGAGGAAACGAATCGATCGAAAGATCAAAGATGAACAAATCATATTGAGAAAAATCAGCATGAGTAGTGGTACTGCCACTACTCTTCTCTTCAATATGATCGTCATCGAGATAGAAAGCTTCATAATCCGAAAGAGAATAATCAGAACGAGTAGTGGTACTGCCACTACTCTTCTCTTCCAGATTAAAGCAAAAAGTTTTAGATTCGGGTAAAGAATTATCAAAGGTGTTAGTCTCCTCCAAGAAAAAGTTAAGAGAAGTGGAGGAAGACTTGGTCACAAAATCGGAAGATGGAGGTGGATTAGAATTAATTGCTTCGATCTTAGCAATGAGAAGATTGATTTTCGATAATTTTTCACGAAGAATATCGTCCTCAATCTCTCCATATTCCGTGTGAAAATCCTTCACCTCCTCTAAGCTGACGAGCTCAGAATCGGGAGGTGATTCCTCAACATAATCGATGTCGTCAATAGAGAAAGAATCGTCATCAATCGAAGTAGAATCATCGTTAGAATCGGAGAAACCCTCAAATTGATCTTTTGAAATGTCAAGAGGCGGAGAATTATCACAAAAAGGCACATCACACATATTATCGGGAATACCCTTGGACTCACTTGGGATTTGGACAAGGTCCTCAACACTATACTTTATTACTTCGTCCGATTCCGTTGCCAGAATAGTGTCGAGATGCTCATCCTCCATTTTGAGAGAGTCAACGGGCTCCTCGGTTGATAAAACGGGTGTGATTGCAATAGTATCGTCCTCGTCATCATCAAAGTAGAAGGCAGGACGATTCCAACTCGGACTATTAATATACTCTGCCAGCTCCTCACTTATATTTTGCACATCTTCAAGAAGTTTACGAATCAATTCTTATATATCTTCTGGAGGATGTTGCTTTTCTCTATGCTTAATTTCAAAAAATTTCTCCCAAGCTAGCAATAAAACCTTTGGCGTTCCTCTAAAAGATATACAATTAAATTTCTTTAAAAAGTTTTCTATAGAAATCATTAAGTCTTCTTTAGCTTGCAAAATTTCCACACTTGTTTGTTGAGGAGATTGATGAATAACGGGATACTGCGGGGGTTGAACTTGGTCAAAACTAAAAGAATTAGAATCATAGCACGGATTAGGTTTGTAATAATAATCTTCATTCATTGGTTGACATTGGTAAGTTTCATGAGGACCCCCGCAATTTTCACAACAAAGATATTGTTGTTGAAAACTTTGAAAATTTTGTGGGAAATTAAAGCCTTGATTGTAAGACGGTTCCGGATAGATAAACAGTACTTGGGGTGGACAATCGTAACCATAATAAGCATCGTTCCCACAAAACTCATAATCGTAACCATAATAAGCATGGTTGCGGAGGTGGGCTAGGAGAATCATCCACAAAATTAGAATCATTAGTGAACGAATTTTCATCTCCGGAATAGCATGTCGGGTGAACACTTGGCAAAGTCTGTGGGAGCTCATTAATGGTTTGATTGTTGCATGGTTCCGGATTATAGATAATCAGAACTTTCAAAGGACAATTATAGCCAATATGAGCACCTTTCCCACAAGACTCGCATGTACATCATTGACAAAAGATATCGTCAGACAAATCACCACACCCGTAACAACAATGATCAATGTGTGGAGGATTTTGTGAAGAATTTTTACCGGGGTCTTGATTGAAAACGAATGGCTCTTGAGGCACACTAACAACGTTAGTGTTGTCATTAGATGACTCGGAAGTGTCTTGGAAGTCTTGGAAAACTTCCTCCAATTTCTTTCGAATTAGAGCACATTGTTGACAATATAGACCTTTAACCGGGTCTCCACAAGTAGGACACTTTGGACGGGATCGTTGAGATGAATTTTTATTACTTGAATCACAAATGAAGCAAAACCCTTTACTAAGTCCAGATCCACACCTCATGCAAGTACACCGTTTACAATGTTCATGTTCTTTTAACAGATCTTTACAATGAAAACAATGACGTTGATTTAACGAAGATGTTTGGGTTTGTGAAGGTGAGTCGGGGGTTTCATCATAAGAAATCAGATTAGGATCACGAACAAACTTGTCAACGGAACCCACATTAGAACAACAATAGTCTGTAGTATACAAAGCTCCACAAGACGAGCATTCTTTAATCGTGTAAAGGGGATTTAAACGATAGTCGAATGACGCCATAAGAATTAAACAATATAGGGGGTTAAGAAAAGAATTAAATGGATAAGAAGAAAAAGAAGATTATTTTTGGGTTTTTAGGTTTTTTAAACAATTCATTTTATTAAAGGACAAAATGAGATAAGACAACTTAAACCAATTAATCAACAAGCTTCACGGTAGCTCTTTAAAAGAAAAATGCACAAAGGAGCGGGGGAGCGGGAAAGCGCGAAGCTATTAAAAACCATCTCCTTTCGGGTCGTAGTTCCTCAGAACAACCCTCCTTATACCCCTCTTATAGTTTGTTAATCAATTAAAGGTGAGCCGTACCTCGTAAGTGACACAAAACGGCGTCAAAAACTGATTGAATCTGATTATACCCTTTAAAATATAAATATAAATATAAATATATAAAATACTTATAAATATATAAATATATAACAAGGATAATCAAAAAATCTCAATTATAGTAAACCGGGAGTACGATTCCCGGGTCGTTATCCCCAACGAGGAATGCAATTGAAAGTCGAGAGTCGTTTTGATAATCGATGCTTGAATGGAACAAGATTATGATTGGATTTCTAAAGCTACAGGAAAATTAATGCAAACACTTAAAAACAATTAAGGGAAAACAAATTTTAACTAAAAACGTTAACGGGAATTTAATAAAACGCTACAAATAAGCAAGTAAACTAACATTAAACCCTAAATGATTTTCTAAACTTTTTCTAATCCTAATTAACTAGATAATAAGTAAAAGCTAAGGAAATTCTAAAACGAGGGGGTTTAAAGCTTAAAAATGAAGAAAACGAGAACGGGAACGAAATCTCGTTCTTTAAAAAGTAAACTTTTAAAATATTAACCCTACGAAAGTAAATTTCAAACCTAAGCCTAAAATATGATAAAAGAAAATTTTATAAAAAAGAATTTTATTTTTTTATTATTTTTCTATTTTTTATTATTTTTTAAAGTTTCAAACAAAATTAAATGATTAAAAATACAAACTACTCAAAAATTTCTAGAAAATTTCTAAAAGTATTAAAGTAAACTGATTTAATAAAAATCTAACTAAAATTATCTCGGGAAATAAGTCTAAAAGCTAAAAAATAACCTACTGCTTATAATTTAAAAGGAAAACAGAAAATGTGGTATAAAAGAAAACTAAGGGGAATTTGTTTTTGAAAAAGACCCCAATGGCGCAGCTTGTGATTGTTGCAACAAGGAGTGTGTTGTGTAAGGCAAGATTCCACAGGTTCGAACTGTGACTTTTGTTTTTATTTTTTTATTTTTGAAACATTTAAAAATAAGCTTATAGAGAATATGAGAATAAGCAAATTTCTAAAAGAACGTTTATGAAAACTAGAAAATAAGCTAGAAAATGACTTTAAAAGCTAACAGAAACACATAAAACTCCTTTTTGAACTTAAAACTTAAGCAACTAACAAGATTAAATAAGCTAAGTCCTAAGCTAAATAAGCTACTACTAAACTAAAACTTAACCTAATAAGCTAATCTAAACTAGAAATAAGCAGAAAGAATAAGCTATAAGCTAAAAATCCTAAAAAACTCTTATACTAAAACTGCTAACAAACAGACAAATAGCAACTTTTGAGCTTAATTTTAGATAAGCAAAAAGAACCTTATGAAAATCTAACTTATACCAGCTTAAAGACTGGCCAATAAGCTACTTAAAACTATAAACAAAATACATTTTGAAATTCAAATAAGCTCTGAAAAAGTTAAGTGAAAAAGCTACTTATGCTGATTTTTTTATGTTTTTGGTTTCTTAATGAAAAGACTAATTAAGCTAAAACCTAACCTTAATAAGCTATGAACTCTAAATATCAACCTAATAAGCTAGTTAAGACAGAAACTAAACAAAAACTTATGGCAATAAGCTAAAAATCACAAAAAAGCACTTTGATACAACTGTTAACCAAACAGTCCCTAAGGGTACTTTTGAGCTTATAATTCAATAAGCTAAAGGATCCTTATGGACTTTTGGCTTATTAACCTAAAAAGAGCACCTAAAATACTACTTAAAACAATAATTGAAAAACATTTTGAAATTTAAATGAACAATGAAAATTCTAAATGAAAACTGCTTATTAACTTAGTAGGAGCTGAGAATGTTTTTGATTTTCAAAAGACAAATTACTAATTTTAAGCTTAAAAACAGATTACTAAATGAACTTTTTAGAACAAAATAAGCTAAAACATATTGAATATGACCTAAGATCTACTTGTGTTCTAAAAATCAAATCCTATTAACTATTTCTACCCTCTGAAATTTGAGATTGAAAAGTGCTGTTTGTCTATTTTCCTTATCTGATGTAGTTTGCACAAAATATGAACCAAATCCAAATTCAACAAGTGCAGGCTTAAGGCTTGGACTCTACTTCTTTAAAACACTAATAAGAGAATAAATCATGCAATGAAAACAACTAGAAACCTATTGAGCTTAAAATGATTATGCTACTTGATCTGTGCTAACAGAACTTAACCACTAGAGCTAAACCAAATATCTATCATGATAAACTATATTCAAAACTTCAAATCCTAACCTCATAAACCTCTATAATAGTTTTGAGTTAAAAATAAAGGACTTAATAGCCTTTGACAGCACTAACTAAAGTTAACAAAAACAAGCGCTTCGTGGGTGGCAACCCATGCTTATCCTTAGTAGTAATATATTAGTATAATAATTATGAATAAGTGTGATGTGAGGAGTGTGAGTCCCAAACTGAATAGATCTTTGCAGCTTGCTAAGGGTGATAGCCAACTTGTATAAATACAGATTGACTATAGAGAATCACTGACTATGAATACTTTTTGTATATGCGGAATCTACACAACAGTATTAAGAAGAACAATGAATAAACTAAACTTTGATTTCTATTAATCTGTTAAAGTGATTACAGATTACTAACTATGAGATGTATATTGAACTGATATCTCTAACTATGCCATGAGGGTTCCTTTTATAGACCAAGGATAAACCCTAACAGACTTACAAAACGCATAAAAGATAATACATATCTTTTCCTATAATATCTCATACATATCTCTTAAACGGTACTAACTATTTTCTACTAACGGTACTAACTGACTAAGCAGTACTTAACACTTTGTACTGTCAGTACTAACTATAACTATCGGTACTAAGTATTATCACTAACGGTACTAAGTCAGGAATGAATAATTCCCAACAATCCTCCCCTAAACATGATTTTGAACTCTTTTAATTTCATGTTTCTTTAGGTTTATCTTCTTAAGTTCTTGGAGGATGTATCCAAACACTTTAACACATCTTGATCTTGATCTTTAATAATCTTTCCATCTTTATCAGCAACTTTGTCTTTTCAGCAACACTGCAACATCTTTTTAGCAACAATCCAACTAAGTTGGCTTTATAGTTTTTGGCAAACTACCAGCCATAAACGGATTTGATGTTCCTTTACCAGTAGCCGTTTGCTCTGGGATAGTTAACTCTTTATTTGAAAAATATGGTGAGTTAATTACCATACAGTTTTTGGTAAACTGTCAACCATCAACGGAATTGATTTGTCTTTACCAAATACCGTTTGCTTTTGGACTAGCCAATGCTTCATTGCCATAACATGGTGCATTGATAAACCATATAGTTTTTAGCAAACTATCAGCTATCAACAGATTTGAGTAGTCTTTACCAAGAACTGTTTGATCTTGGACTAGCCAACTCTTCACCATGAAGCAAGGTGAGTTGAAAACCCTACAATTTTTGGTAAATTGTCAACCATAAACGGATTTGAGAAGTCTTTACCACAAGCCGTTTGCTTATGGACTAGCCAGTTCTTATGCCTGTTAAGCATGGTGAACTGATGACCATTTGTTGTGTGGTGGTTAGCCAACACTCAAACCCTTCTCAATTCCATTCACAACATCATTCTTCATCTATCTGTTGCTTAATAAATCTTATCAAATCAAGAGCAATAGAACTTTCTCTTTCAACTCCCAAACCAAGATCAAGCATTCTTTGCAATAAATCTTTTGACAGAGGATATCTTCTTTCAACTAACATATGAATAACAATCCCATCTTCAAGCTCCAGAATGCAAACTCAACAAGCTTTATACAATCTCTAAGTGATAATCTTCCAATCTTGTTGATTACTCCAGAAATCACTTTGATCATTTTATTCAGTTGAGGATTCCATCATTAATATCAAGTCTCTCCATCAGATAGTTGAATGCCCTAAAATTCCCATTTGCTCTGTATAAGACAAGATAGTCTCCATCTGGTGACAATACCTTGACCTAGGACGTCCTTCATATAAATGCCTTTAGGGCCTAAGTGTTTTAGTATTATAACTGTTATACTTTCCCCTAATTATATCGCTTTTATTATCTTATTTTGTCTAACTTTTATTTATCTATTTTGTCTACTATTGTCTAATATGGTATATATTACTTCCTTACTAATTATAGCTATGTTTCCCCTTATCTGTAAGAAGTTTTATTAGGGAACCATTTTCCATAGACTTAACCGCTTATAGTGGATCTAAATGCAGGTGTATTTTAGAAGGAAGCCTCTTATGGAATGTAAAGGAGCTAGGGTAGTGTTCGCTTGGTTGAATTGCTCGTAGTAGGCATGGACCCAGCGAAGTTCGGGTGATCTTACGAAGGCAAAGTCAAATCCAAGCGAGGCCCAGCATAAATTTATTTTGTCTTTTACCTCGTCACGATGCTATTGATTATTTCTTCGGATGTTTCGTATTTTGGAGGCGCTGTGCGAGACTTTCGTTTCATTATTGGCGTTACGATTTTATTCTTTATAGTAAGTAAGAGATTTCTTTTGATGGAGCCTCTTTTGTGTTATATGGAGTGGGTTATGATGTGCAATGTGGTTATGTGCGTTAGTGCAGATTGAGGGTGTAGTCTGAAGTAAGTATACGTGTGAAAGGATGCAATTATAATTATAGTGTCCAACATAATTATAAAGGCATCACACACCTAGACTTGTGACCATGATTGCATTGATCGGTGTTTGCTTGTTAGTTAGTAGTGTAAGATGTTATATTATGTGCGGTTGAAATATGAATAGTTATGAAGTTAGTAAGTTTTTCTTCTATCTATCGCTTGCGGATACTCGGATACCCTTATACTATATTAGATTATTAAAGTTTGTTCGTCTACACGATTATACGCATCGGATGGTATACACCCTAATTCTAGCATCCCTTGTTTCGTACTTATGCGGTATGGCGATCAAACTTTCTATTTGGGTGTCTTGATGAATATTGGTTGTTCGAAATCTGCTCTTTCGGATATAGGGCGTTTCGTTAGTTCTTTTTGTTGCATTTGATTACTTGTATGAGTATCAATGTTTCTTTTAAGCACTAATCTATCACTCCATATTAGTGTGGATCATACTTCCTTGGTTGGTTTTTATTTAAAAATTTTTTCCTTTTTTGGTTTCGTAACCCGTTGGCGACGTGTTAGTATCGATGCTTTTAGGTTTGCTTTGTTGATCGTTATTTTGGATAAGACCTTACGTTTTCTTTTGGATGCGTAACGTCTTGCACGAGTTTTCTTGTACGAATTCGTTTGATTTTATTTTGAGTATATGGTTCCTGGTATTTTCTTTCGTATTCAAACAATAAAATTGTGTTAGAGTCTTTACGGTATTTTAAAATCTCTTTTGGTATTACGATGTCCTTGTTTGAGTAACATATTTTATATTGATATCGAATTATGAAAACTTTTTGAAGTATATCTTGATGGTGTTTGGTGAAAACTATTTTGAAATAATTTTATGAATACAACACTTTTATGGAAATGTCTCTTTATTGTTTTTAAGAAACTATGTTTACAATAAATTTTGAAACAATATGATAATTAGTTGACGGTCAAAACTATATTTTTTTTAAATAATATTTAGGAATAAGATATGATAATATTTTTTATGCTTGTTTTTGATAAATTTTATAATTATAAAAAGGATGTTTAAAGTAATTTATATTGGTAAGATGCGATACACTGTTAAATAACTGTCTCTGGATTTTATGACAACTATGATTAAAATAAATTTTATAAATATTATATTTAAGATGATTTTTTTAATTAAAATGACTTTCTTTATTATTATAAATTGGTTTTTATAAAAACATTATTTAGTTGGTTCTTTCGAGTAAAGTCGGTTATTAGTATAAGAATCCTATCTTTTCATTTATCAATCTTGATACGTGTTGTTATTCGTTATGCGTTTATTTTGTCATGGTACGCTTGTTGATTCTTTCGTTTGCATTTTCTATCGGTACATTTATTCTATCCTTCCTTTTAAGGATTCTTATGACAATTGATCCGCATCTATTTCCATATGTGAAATCCCTTAGATGTTTTCTAGCCTTTGATTCGATATTCGTTTGCTACCCTATTCGGTATTTCATAACCCTTAGAATTCATTGATATATGTTTTATTCGACCAAGTCACTCTCCGTGGGGAGCACATGTGTTGTTCAAGAATGATGGTTCCAATAATTATTCATCTCAAAGAATGATAGAGTTTTAACGATCAAGAGAAAAACTAAGAAAGAATTAATAAAGAGAGAATTAAGAGACTTACTAGAGATAATGAGTTGTAGTTTACAGAGATCATAATACCCTGTAAACCTTAAATGTGCAAGGGTATTTAGTAACACCCTTAATGAGGCCGACCAATGGGCGGTCTTGGGATGGATTTTCGGCTTTTTTCTTTGATCGGCCCGATTAACATTAATCATTATTAATTATGAGCTAGTAAATGCTAAATAACTACTAGTGGCTGAGACTTATTTGTTTCTAACACTCTCCCCCTAAGGGAGGTCACTCTTGATTTGCAAAAATTAAGTCGTAGCATTCAATGTAGATTTCTTCAGCTCGTAGTCCTTGTAATCTTCCCTTGATATTCTGTGCTTGTTGTAGCAATCTTCACTTTGACTTTAATCTTCAGAGCTTGTTTCATCATGACTTGATAACTTGATTCTGATCTTTGATTCCATGAACTTCATGTGATCTTTACTTTAATTTGCCATTTGCTAAACTTTGAACCGACATGCTCAAACTTGTAATCTTGAAAGCTTTTATGTTCTTTCTTCTTCAATTCTTCATATCTTTAACATTTTGAAGAAGACTTTGATTTCAGAGGTGCGAAAGCTTTAAGTATTTAGCTTTCTTGATATCTTTGAGTCTTTGAGTATGAGCATGTGGTTTACATCGATTCCTTGAGTGATTTTACAAGTTTAAGTAGAATTAAGGCTGATTTGAGCTTCAATTTAAGCTTATAGACATAAAGAGCTGAATAAGAGCTTATGAGAGCACTAGAGCTTATTAAGAGCTTAAATAGTAAAAACAATATTAAAAAGCTTAGCTTAAAACACGAATTAAACTTGAAACTGGATTTCATTAATATAAAAACGTTTACAAAGCTTTAAGAAGTAAACTTACTATATTGAAAAGACAATAAGCTGATAAAATAAGCTACCTATACTACTATACTCCTACTCCTACCCTAGATAACTCATGTGTGTGAAATGTGAGGGCTATTTATAGCAACCAGCTGAACCTTCTAGCCTCTTGAGTGCTTCCCACGCTCCCTTTAATCATGTCCGTACATTCTCTCAATGATTGGAGGGTCATTTTTAGCCGTTGGATCATAATTAGGCTCACACGGATTGCCAGCTTGGCAATCCATGATGTGACACATTGTGCTTTCTTTGTGAGTAGAATCCAGTGTAAAACCCATCTCTCTTGTGCTTTCTCATCATCCAACGTGGCTTAATTAATTGGCTTTGGCCAATAAGAGCTTTGATATGACTCATTTGTCCCTGCCATTGTGTTCATGATCACTTGAATAGTCGTTTGTACCCCTTAATTTCCAAAAGCCCCTTGTTTTGACTGTGTGGTGAATTTGGGAAGACGATGAACAGTAACACCCAATCTTGGCACCTTTTTTAAACTGTAAAAGAGGTCAAAGATTTGAACTTTGGGCTATTGACAGTATTGGTCCTTCTCTTTGTTTTATAAAAGATGTAGTGTAAAAAGACTTCCAAGTTTGGCAGAAATAGTCCCTGTGGTTTTATAAAAGGTAAATGGGCCAATTGTTTTGGGCTTATTGAAATGGGCTTGGTATCCGGGTAAGGTTTTTAAGGGTTTAAGGACTATTTGTGTAATTTTTTAGAACTTGGGGGACTTAAATGGAATATTTTGGGATTTGTCCTTTTATGAGTTGACTTTTCTTTGCTAGGGTTGACTTTCTTTGACTGAAGCTTGACCATAGTTGACTTTTCTTGGCTTCGGATTTGAATCCTTGGCTTCTTTTGTGCTCTTCTGATTTCCGTGTTCGTGTATGCTTGTTTTTGACGGTTTTCTTGTGATATTTGTCTTATCTGTACCTGCACACACAAAACATAAAAACAAGTATATTTTTGCCATTTTTAGTCTGTTTTGGGCTTAATGGGGCCATTTTAGGTATAAACGGATATGTGTATTTCACACATATCAGTACGTAAATGTTAATGATTCCAAGAGACGTGTCAAGAAGATTCTTTTTGTGAAACATTTTTTGATTTTTCTGATTTTTTATTTTCTTTTTGAAATTTTATATTTTTTGTATTTGGTTTTTTTTATAAAAAGTATTTACATGTTGAACTCAGCATTGTTATGTGCTGGTGGAATAGTAATTCCAACTCTTGTCGTGATGTAGTTGTCTTGTCTGCTTGAGGAACAACTTTTGGAACCAGCTTTGAACTGGACGGTTCATTACTGTGGTCATGAATTCTGAGTTCTAAACTGTTATGATCAGAAGTCATTGCTTGTTCATCAGATCAAAATTCCTTGAAGCCTGGTTTATTAGATATCAATCTTTTCAGCAACCAAACTTTGAGTCCTTCCTTTTTAGGATTGTAAGATGTACCTGCACTTAAGTTAAGAGTACCTGCACTGACATCAAGAGTTTTTTCGTATTCATATTGGCTAGTGATATCTTCATCTGAACCATTTGTGGGTTTACTGTCAACCTTGGTTGTGCTAGATGTGAATATCTTTCCAGTAGGAACCCACCTAAGACCAACTGTCTTAAAAATTTTACCTGTCGGTTTCCACCTAAGACAAGATCTAGGAGTCATTGTTTTCTCATGCACAACGGAAGTCTTTTTTATTGAAAACCTATGTCCTTTTGAGATATGTCTTTATGGTTTCTTTGCAACACTTATTTGCTCTATGGGTTTGTTTTTGTTCGTTGTCTTATTGGATGGAACCTTAGCACGTAAGTTAACCTCATTCAAGAATTTCGTTACATAAGTATCATGATTTGCATTAAAGACACATTTCTAACATGTCGAGCAAACAAAATGTTTGGAGTCAAAAAAATTTCTAGAACTCCTAGAGTGTTCTGCTATGGGCACAGTCTTTGTCGTTACAAAACTATTCTTAGATGTAGGCCAATTCCTAGATGTTTGAGTATTGCTCCTAGGTTTTGGTTTGCTACCATTAGTTGTGCTTTGTGATTTAGCAGAAGGCATCACACTAGGTCTTAAATTCCTACCGCGTTTTTGTGTCTTTTTCTTAGCTTCCTCTAGATAGTGATTATGAACCATGTCATTTAAACTAAATCTTGGCATGTTCTTTGAACTATTCCTAGATTCGCTAGATGCAATTACGTGATGAGGTTTTACAACATCAGATTCTCTTTCCTTAGTAAAATAATGTGTAGTGACTGTTTTTGACTAATCGTTATTGACATCAACTTGGGAGGCAAACCGTGGCTTTGAAATTCTAGGTCGTTCAGACTTAAATGCAGTCGGTTGTCTAACAACTGATTGGTTTCTATGTGGTTGTAAAACCGGTTTCCCTAAGATTGATGATTTTACAAACTTAGTATTCACTCTATTTCCTGTTAATTTTCTTAACTTATTTTTTAATGCTGCTATTGCAAATCCTTTTTCCTAAAGTTGAGCTTTGAACTCAGCATTTTAAGCAATCAAAGAAGTTGTATGTTCTATAGTCTTAGCACTCATTATCTTGATAGAATCGAATAGTTCTTTGTAATGCCTTTTCAAAGTCTCATTTTCCTTAAGTAATTTAGCCACTTTATGTTCCAAATTGATGTTTATTGTTTTAATTACATCTATGTCATGTTTAATCTTGGCTTCATTACTTTTTACTTTCAAAAATTGACCATGTTGCCCTTCTTTTAAAGCTTGATGTTGATATTTAAGTTTAAGCTTAACACAATGTGCTTCCATTCTTAAAAAATCTTTTTGAAATTGGACAACGGTCTTTTTAAGACAAATATTTTCAGATTCGAGAGATGGATATGATAGTTTAGTTTTCTAGTTATCAGTTAATTTAGCAGGCAAAGGACATGTGTCATGACGAGCATTCTGGTCAACCTCTCCTTCATTATTGAATTCAGGTTGCTCAGTATGCTATTGTCTTGTAGCGAAGATATTAATTCCAGCTGTCGTTTGTACCTCAGCCATTGGCTCTTCATCATATATGGGTTTGATATCTGCATCATCAGCATGTGTATCATTCCTTGGTCTGCTGCTTGTATCCTGCTCTTTTGATTCTATACCACTGCTTTATGTGTCAACCAAACTAGCATCCAATGCTTTACTCGTATCAACCTTTTCTTTTGTTGTATGCATCTGTCTTTCATTCACCCATCTGTCATACTCTCTTTTATGTAGTGATCTTTTATCAATCGACTTCTTAACAGATTCCATGTGTTGGATCAATGTATCATGGAATTCTGAAATCTCAAGTTGAGTGTATTGTAGAAAGTAGTTACGTATCATTACAACATATTCATCATCCAAATAAATTCGTAAATTGATGAACATCTGAAACTGTGTCTCGAGTACTTTAAAAGTAGCCGTCGATCTAACCTTTTGAAAATTTTCATTGTCAAGTTGCTTTTCTAGTTGATCCATGTTCAGGAACATTGTGCCGGTGAAAGTCTCTACATCTTGACCAAAGAGTGTCGCAAATGCGCATTTGAATCCACACTCGGTTCGAGTTCCTTTTAAGTCGTTGTTTGAAAGAAGCTTGAGGTGTGAATGAAGTTGTCAAAAAGATACCATGCAACTTTCTTTTGTTTTGTCTTGAATTTGTTTCATTTGTTGTTCTTCAAAAGTAGAACATAAAGATAAAGTATATTTCGTTTCCATTTTACCGTAAATTGAAGTGAAAATGATTTGTAGGATCTTAAGTAGGTAAAGTGATTGTTGTTGTGGATTGAAATCAATTAACGTTCACAATCTATGATTTAAACCGAGAAAAGAAATGGAATCTTTTTTGGGATTTTACAAAATCAAGAAGAAACCGTGAAACAATGATTAATTGTTGTTGAAATCGTTGTTGTAGTTGAAGTATTTGAGTTTTTGTTAACGATTGATGAGCTTAAAACAATGAACGAATACCACACTTTCAACTTAAAATGATTAACGGTTGATTAAAGCATAAACAAAGACTAACGGTGTAATTAAAATCCAAGTCTAGTGCTTAACGGTTGTTAATTGAAGTTGCAGGGACTGAAAATGCAATAACGGTTCATTTTGGAGGGTTAAAGGCTAAATTATATTTAATAAGGACTAACGGTGTAAAACAGATTGAACATTGAGGGTTAATGACCAAATAATGGATGAATGGTGAATTGGTTACAAAGTCCAGGGGCTGAAAGTGTAATTTCCAATTTTAATTAATAAAACAAACTGTTTCCCTCTTTTTTTTATCTTTCTTCTTCGTTTAAAAAAACGTAACATGTAAACAAATACGTTTTCCTTCTCGCGAACTCATATGATTATTTTCGACTAAAAATAAATATACCACGATGATCAAAAAAAGATCACGATCAGAATGGTATAGGTTATAAGTCTCATAATTAACCGTCACACGAAATCAAAAAACCAAAAATGACTTAAAACGTGTATGTTTTGTTCCTATTGAATTGCTAAATCGGTTTCCACACAAAAGATGATAGATCGGTTCCTACTGAAGTTGTTAGATCGGTTCCAACTGAAGTTTTTGATAGATCGGTTTAGTAGCTCGGTTCTTAAAGGTTTGTGATAGATCGGTTCCAACTAAAGTTTTTGATAGATCGGTTCAGTAGATTGGTTTGTGCTAGCTTCAGTAGATCGGTTTCCATACAAAGCCAAAAAGTACTATCGTCCTTTTGCAAAAGAAAACAAACTTTCCTAGAGTCCTTGTTGCTATTTTGATGGATCTGTGTCTCTTCTCTTGTTCAAGCCGTGGACCATACAAAATAAGCAAACCCAGAAAATAATCACTCAAAATAAGCAATGTACACCACAATAATAAGCCACCAAGAAGCTACAAATAAGCTGCTTTAATCTTTTTCGTAACCCACGAGGAACAAGAACAAGATAAGCCCAAAAATAAGCTTACAAAATAAGCTAGTTACCATGACTTAATGAGCTCCAAAATAAGGTACGAAAATGATAAATGAAGAAAACAAAATCTAGTAGCCGATTTGAATAAAAAAGAAAGAAAGAAAACGATGAAACTCATTTTAATGAGAATGAGCAGACAACGTTTTTAAGACATCAATATTGTTTAAATATTTTTGAAAAAAATATAACCCAAATGAGATATAGGCCCAAAATATTTGTGAAGCTAGATGACGTTCTGTTTGTTTTTTTTATTATTACACAAGAAAGATTTGAAATTGTTCTAATAAGCAGAAGAGAAAAAAAGCCAAATCTAAAAGAACTAAAATAAGTCGTAACTAATAATCTTAAATGACCACAACGAAACACTAAACCCACCCAAGGATCTTGATACCAATTGTTACCCCATAAGATTCTAGCCTAAAACACACGATCTAGAGGCCGGGGAGGATAAAAGAAATAAGTAGCTATATTATTAAGAGAGAAAAGTAGAGAGGGAAAGATGTGTGTGTTTTCTAGAGAGAGAAACACACACACTTTATGAAATACAAATGGTTATCTTCACCCCTCCATAGAAGTATGGATGGGTTATTTATAGGTCTTGACACAACTAGCTTATACAACTTGTCATTTCTATTCCCTACGTGTCAAGCCTTTTATGAACTAATGTAATTCTGTATAAGTCAACATATTTTAAGGCTAACAGAAGGTATAGACTATGATGAAACATACGTACCGATAGCTAGATTAGAGTCTATTAGAATACTTCTTGCCATTTCTTGTGCAAATGATTTTAAATTATATCAAATGGATGTATGATGACATCAAATAACATCTATTTTATAGCATCATTTATCCTAAGTAATTGATCCATTTTGTATGATTATTGCAAAGAATTGTTACTTAATCGTTTGTATTTGAGAATTGTAGTAATTATGGAGTACTTGGTGAAACTTGACTAAAAGGCACGCATTCTGGAGCTTTAACGAAGATATTTTGAAGATTATTGTTCTGACAACCAATACGCCGTATCCATCAAGGAAAATATGACGCATATGTGCCTACACTCACTAAAAGACCACAAATGAAACAAGATCAATACACCGTATCTAGAGAAGACCAATACGTCGTATTAGAAATATAGTATGTGAATATTCTAAAAGATATCAAACGTGGTCCCTACTCTAAGAAACCCCAATACGCCGTATCCAAGACATTGGATATGTCGTATCGAACCGACTTCAGGCCCTATAAATAGAAAACTCAAAAATGAGTTTTAAATGTGCTAAATCATATTCTCGATACCTAAACAACAAAAGTAGATTTTCAGAGGAGAAAAAGAGTAGAAGATTTCTTGCAACGCATTCCAATTCATAGGAGACAACGTGTAATTTCTTATACTTTTGTAATCGTTTAGTTTTTAGTATCATTCGTTAACTCGGTTAGTTTACCTTGGCTAAGCCATTACTCTTGTATTAATTATGATGTTTAAAGGCTAATACCTTTAGGTATTAGCCATTATTTGAGATAAGCAATCATTGCACTGAATAAACAAACCAACTTCTAATCGGATTAATGATGGCTAATATAGTTTTCTATTATAAGGATTGATCGCTCTTTTATCTTCTGTTAATTTTCTTACGTGGGTTAAAGTGTCTTGAATTAATTGTAGTCACTACCAAACCCGTGCTACTCTCTCAGACTAAAAACCCCCCATTTTAACCTATTAGAATTAGGATTAGAACTAACATAGGTTTAGCATAGGTTTGACTTAAATTAGAATTAACTTAGATTAGTAAACCAAAGTATTAATAAATTGAAAGATTTAACCTCGCTTCAAGTGTTCGACACCCTACTTACCATGAATCTACACCCGACTAGGTACACTGCCCGTTAAAGTGTTTTTTTTGTTAAGTCAAAAAATATAAATTTAAAACTTAAATCGAACCATAAAACCATTTTCTAACATTGTTATTTTCAAATACTCCCCCTACACATGTGCTTCGAGATTCAAAATTGTTTAGCACATGAAGGAAAGAGTTGCACTTAGTGTCTTAAAGATCACATTCTTCTATATCACAATTTAATCACATTTTCTCCCTTTATTTTAAATAATAAAACACTTAGTATTTGAAATACCAATTGATTAAAATTTATGACATAAAAAGTTCTATGGGGAGAAAAATTATACCACGATATTTCATGAATTCATTTTCCTGATAGCTCCTCTTCAACAGTATATGTGGGATACCAATATTTATTAAAACTTGACATTGGAATGAAAAATTAATATGACACCACAAAATGTTGAAGACGGAGTGAGATGCCTTAGTGAACAATGTATATTATTAGTTTGGACAGTATAAATGTCCACATATTTATTTCACGAAAATGTGTTTGGATACATAAAATTAACATTTATAAGATGTACCCAACACATTAAAAGGGTTTGTTTTTTATAAGCTCCCCCTCAGAAATTGATCCACATAGAATGACATTGTTCGTACCATAATTTTTTAAACTTATTCGAGGAAGGGAGTGTTGAACACACAATTTTAAACTGAGTTTTCTTGGTAGCTGCATTACCTCCAAATCTTGTTTCAATGGCAGCAAACATAGATTTAGCATCTGGATACTGACTGAATGTTAGCTGATGTTCATTTGGAAGTGCCATGAGTAACAAACCCCTAGCTTTGACATCATTCTTTTTATTTGTCTTTTCTTCTGCAGTTGCAGGTGTAGACATCTTTGTAACTGTAATGCCATTCTCCTGAGATGTTTGAGATACTGAGACCCATGAATCACCATTTTCTATCACTTCCCAGAGTGCATAGTCTTGGATCTGGAAGTACTGCTTAATCCTAATAGCCCACATCTCATACTCCCCCAATTTGAGTATGGGAAGCTTTGCAGTAGGACCACTATTTGTAGATTCAAGCTCCATGTCTTCTAGATCAAAGTTTCTCAAAGCAAAGCTCTGATACCACTTGTTGATCCCAAACCTAGATCGATTCCTTAGGTTGTCTAAGGTTAAATTACCTTGGATAAATCCAAAATAACTTGTTGTAGAAACTTTGTATGTATATTAAAGTGTATGCGGAATCTACACCTTAATACTCTAGAAGTAAAATCAATGAAACAGTAATCTTGAACAACAAAGATATAACCAAACGCTCCAATATTATTAGATTAATAATACGAGTACTCTTAACTTAGTACTGGGGTTTACAACCTTGAAGCTTTTCTCAATCGACTTTGACAACTATGAAAACTGATAATGATACGACTGCGTGTTTTGTGATATCTCAACTAATGCCCTAGAGCCTCCTTTTATAGACTAAGGAGTCCTAGTCGGCTTACAATATATTCCTAAGATATCTCAATCTTTTCTAAACATAAACGTAATCTTCTAAATAAATACATTATGTATATCTTGTACATAAATATCTCAACACTTATCTTCACACGCATTCTTGTTCTCCAAACAATCTTTATCTCTTTAATTCGTCTTTATCCTCTTGACAGTAGAAAGTCTTCAAACAATTGTAATCTTTCCACCAGCAGCACTAATAAACATAAGCAGTAGTAACATTAGTACTAGCAGTACTAATATACACTAACAGTAGTAACTTGTACTAGCAGTCTTAACTTTTACTACTAGCAGCACTAACTACTTAGCTTATATTTTAGTCTTCAACACTGAGCAGTCTTAACTTCAACTAACAGCAGTAACTTTATGCTATCAGTACTAAATTATACTAACAGTAGTAACTAGCAGTGGTAACATTATACTACCAGTACTAACCACTTAGCATAATTTCCATTATGTACCTGAGCAGCAGTAACTTCTAAGAATCCATGAAGTCTTTTAAGACCCAACAATCCTCCCCTAAACTTGATGTTCATCTTCTGAATCTTCAAGTTTCTTCTTTAAAAGTCTTCATCACACTTCAGGAAGATGCATTCAAACCTTTCATTTTCCTTTTCGCTACTTTACCATAAGCTTTAGCAATTGATAACACATCTCATTTTGATGATCAGTTTGAAGTTTCTTGTTGATCATATTGGTGATGGTAATTGGTGTGAGGGGGTATCTCTTTTCAACCAACATAAAAAATGTGAAGATATCAAATCTTACAAAGTGAACTCCAGATGCATCAATCAATTTCCATATAGTCACCCTGTATCCTTGCAACATTATCCATATATCACTTTTTATGTCTGGTTCAAACATAACTTTCAAATCTCCATACAACACTCTTTCAAAATCATTTTCAAGCCTTGTATCACCATACTTTGCCTTCACTATCCTCTAAAGAGCTTCTAAGTATTCTCTATCTATTCCTTGTAGCATCCTTATCATTGAAGAGTATCTCTTGGAACTTCTATCAGCTCTTATCAACTCATAATGTACTAACAACCCCTCTTTATGATGCTTATAATCAATAATCACTGGTAATTTTGTAGCAAGTGGTATAGCATCAATTGCTATATCTTCATCCTTTTTAATCACCAAAAGCTTCTTTAGCTCAACTTCATCATCTTCTTCAACTTCCTCTGACTCTTTTTCTTCCTCTACTTTTTGTTTCTTTGAGGATTCTTTCTGCTGTTCTTTCCCTGCTCTTTTTCTTCCAAGCATCTTCTTTCTGCTACCTTTAGTTGTTTCCTCCCTACCTTCTTCCTTATTTTCTTTGTTTTCCTGTACCTCAGAACCCATAGCTACAAAAGTATTTACTCTCTTCATTTCCTTGTCAAACTTTTGAAATTCATCAAAACTCTTTCCTTTTAGTTGTTTATATGTATATCCACCCATGTGCTTAAGATAAGTAGACATCTGAGTTCTCTTTTGTGCCTTGGTAGGAGGTCTATTTCTCTTTTCTTGTGCTCTAAGTGCAGCAAAATGCTTTCTTCTTTTCTCCATCAGTTCCATAAACAGTTTTGCTATTTCCTCATATGTCAATTCCTCTCTTTCCTTTGATTGGAGTCTCTCAGCCAGCAATCTATCAGCCTCCATCATAGCTTGTGTATTTTCCCATGACTGAATCAATGCTATGTTGGCTTCTTCTTCTTGTTTCCTTACTAGCTTTTGCTCTTCTAATAATTCAGCATCTAACTTAGCTTGAATATCTCTTGCAATTTGTTCATCAAGAGAAATTTGATCTTTTCTCTTCAAAGGAACTTCAGGCTCAATCATAATACCTTTTCCTTTATCTTTAGAACTTAAAGGTTATGTCTCTTGTGGAACTCTGAACTCACTTGGCTCCTGAACAACCACCCCTCTATCCTTGGGTCTTATAGTAGTTGTTGTTGTGGCAGCAGTAGTAACAACTTTAGGCTTAGCTGCTTTAATCTGTATAAGTGTCTAAGCCAGAGTGATTTCCTCATTAGTTGTAGTATCATCAATACTAGCAGTAGTAACTACTTCACCAGCAGTACTATCATCAGGCTTCTTACTTTGTTCATCTTTTCCATCAACTTTAGCTTCCACATGCATCACATCAACCTCCAAAACATTAGAATCAAATATTAAATCATCATCTTGTCTTTCTTGAGTTTCATCAACCAAAGAAACATCAACATCAGCATCAATATCTTCAATACTCCTCCCCTGTTTGGATGCACCTTCAGGAACACCCAAACTCTACTGGTCTTCAGAGGACTCAACTCTCCTAGATATACCAACTTTCTTGAGTCTTCCCAAACCTGTAGGTCTTAACATTTTCCTCCTTTCTAACCTCTGGATCCTCTTCTTCAAAGCAATAATTTCCTTAGCTTGAGCATCCTTTGCTTTTTGTAAATCAAGAACCTGTGTTTGCAATTTGGTACATAAAACCATCAACTCTGTTAGTTGCATGCTATTCTCACCACTAGGTTGTGGATCATTGGAAGGTATTGGTACACTCTCCTTATGCTCTGCCTCATCTTGAGGAACCTCTGCCTTATCTTGAGGAACCTTTGCCTCTTGTCTTTGAGCCTTCTTAGATGGTTTATCCTTCTTGGGTTGAGAAGATGAAGATGGTTGATCAATAATGGGTATTAGAGTGGAATCAGTTGGATGATCTGAATCCTCACCCATTAATTCAACAGGTTGAACCATCATGGTATCAAATAAATATGTTATTCTCCCAGAGAAATCCTTTCCAGCTCTCTTCATATTGGCAAAAACTTTCTTTGTATGAAAGGGATTAACAAAAATCTTCTTGTGAGTTGACATATTACCTATTTGTTGATTAATGAAAACTTGTTGATCCCATGCCTTGATCGGCTCTTTACGTAGTAAATTGTTTGTTACCTTGGATGAATCCAAAATAACAACAGTTGAGACTTTGTTTGTATATCAAAGTGTATGCGGAATCTACACTTTGATACTCTAGAAGTATTTAGCAATGGAACAGTACCAACATATTGAATATATCATAAATGCTTCTATATTATTGATAAATGTGAGTACTCTTGATTAATTTCTAGGGTTACAAAAACCTTGAGCTATTACATCTTTCTCTAAGATGCTATTTTTATCTTTTATGCGTATTTGTCTATGTATGGGGTATATAAACTAACCTAGGATCTCCTTTTATACACCACAAGGAGTCCTTTACAAGATAACTATCAATCATAATCACATACAAATCTTCCTAAAATATAAAAGATATACATTCCTTATTTATCTCCATGCATCCTTATCTCCAAGTCAGCAGCTTTGACCATCAGCAGTATTAATCTTTCTTCTAGCAGTATTAACTAACTCTGGCAATACTAAGTATGTACTGGCAGTACTAACTCCATTAGTACTGTTAGTTATACCTTGGCATTAAGTATTTAATCGTATGAAAGAATTATTTCCGAACAATCCTCCCCTAAACTTGTGAATTTATCTTCAAAGTCCCAAGTTTCTTTCTGGATTAAAATTTCTTGACTTTGATGATGATTATTTCATACATCTTCTACTTGGTTACTTGAGATCTTATAAACCTTAGTAGTTCAAAAGCCTGTGAACTCTCATGATCAACCTCCAATTTTTTATTTAACATCTTTGTAATCATCTCTTGACTTAGAGGGTATTTCTTCTCTGTCAGCATATGTATGGCTATACCATTCTGCATCAGTAAATGTGTATACCATAAAAATCATATAAACTCCAACTTATCACATTATATTCATGCTGATTCTTCCATATTTCATCTTCTTCATCAGGCTCAAATAAAGTGTGCAGATCTCCCCAAAGCATCAAATCATATCCTTTGGTCTTGGTGTACTATACCTTATGTGACTAATTTATGTACACTCCTCTACGATTTTCTATCAAAGTCTTCAAAGCATCTCATTTCTAAACCTTATAGTTCTTGGAACTGCAATCTCCTCAGAAGATTTGATAATACATGAAATTTTCTATCAAAGTGTAAGTCTTCCAATCCATAATTGGATACTTTGTAGAGAGAGATTCAACATCTTCTGCAACATCTTCTCTTGGAATTATATCTAAAAACCCTTCGAGTTCTTCCTTCTCAGCATCTTCTTCCAACTTTTAATTTAACAGTTCTTCTTTTCTTTGGAAGAGATTTCTTTCTTTTTGCTCCAGATTCTTTAGACACTTCTTTCATTTCCTTTGGTGTATCAACATCTTCTTCTTCAATCATTTTAGGAGACTTCATCTTTTCACATCCATGCTCCATGTCCATAGGCTCAATATGTTGATTAAAATCTCAAACATTTTCAAAGATTGGCCTAATCTCATTATAAGACATTCCCTTAAAATCACTACTCTTGTAGTGTCCCTGATTCTTCAAGTATTTGATCATATTTCTCCCTTCTTTTATGGGAATTGTCTTTGGTTTCATCTTTTTAGAGCATTATTCTTTATGTCAGAAGGTTCATTCCAATCTATTTCTTTGTAGACTTGGCTTTCGACATAGCTTTTGCCTTTACATCTGCATACACTGTCTAGCAATTTCTTCATCCCTTACAATCTGTGCCCTTTGTTCTTCATTCATTTGTTCTTCCAGTCTAATGGCTTCAACAAAACTTAACTTTTCTTGTTCAAGCTCCTTCTTAGACTTTTTCTTAGGCTCAGACTCTGTCATTATTGCTTTTCCCTTGTCTTTTCTTGTCCTTTGCTCTTCACTCCTTCTTTTATAAGTAACAGTTCTTCCAGCAGTACTAATATTTTCCTCAGCAGTACTAACCACTGGAACTTCACTAGCAGTACCTTTTGTTTCACCAGCAGTACTAACTTCATCACTCCCTTTCTCACTACTTCCTTGATCTTGAATGACTTCAATGGGAGTCACTTCTTGAATAAAAGGTTCAGTTTCAATGCTTGCTTTCTCTTGAACTTCTGCAACAGATAATTTCCTCCCTTGTTAGGAATAATCATCTTCAACATCTTCATCATCTTCAGAAAGGACAACCTTAGCTCTTTTCCTTGCTTTCCCAATCTTGACTCTAGCCTCTAATTTCTTGACCCTTAGAATGAGCTTAGTGAAAGCAGAACTGTAAGTTTTCTTTGTCTTCCTCAAGTCATCCTCCAATACTCTAATCCTCTTAGATAGTTTGGTAATCAAATTCGTCAATTCATTGAGTTTCAAGCTACCCTCATCACTTCCATTTGAGTGAACAGCATGGAGAGGTGAGTCATGGGGTGTAGGAAAATGGTGTTCTGCTCCAGTTGATGGTTGTGTTGGTGCAGCAGTGGTATGATCAGGTGAGTGTTTAAATGAAGGTTTAGGTGAGGGTAAAGGTTCAGGTGAGTGGGAAGGTGAGGATGTGATTCTTGAAGGTGAAGTGGAAGGTTCAGAAAGATCTAGCATAGTAGGAAATAAAGCAACTTCCTGGCCTGAATATCCCTTTGTAAGCCTTTTTATATTGTTAAAGACTTGATACTAAGAGAGGGTACACGATATGTTCTTGAGTGTTGTTGAAGTTGTTTCCTCTGCATATCTAAGCATATTTGAATGAACCTAGGGTACATGAAAAACTTATGGGGGCTAGAAATATTTGACAACATATGCTCAAAAATCATCCTAGAAAAATTATATTTCCTATTGGTAGCTAAACAGATAACAGCAGTTGCAATGTTACTACTAACCTGCTCCCAAGCGGTCTTCTTTGGGCTAAGGCAATGAAGAATATTGTGAATAAGAAACCTCCATTGAGGTGAAAAAGCACCCTTTTGAAAAGTTAACTTATCTGAATCAGTGTGATATCCCATAAGTGCCAATTGCTCAAAAATCTCCAAGTTGGGTATAGAAGTAATACCATCTTGATCATCCAACTTGAGATGTCGTCTTAAAGATGCTTCGGTGATAGACATTGAGTGATCATCAATGGTAGCAGTAATCTAGACTTCTCCATTATCATCAGTAGTAGCTTCTACAGACCTCCAAAATAGTTTAATAAAGGAAATATAAACATATGGCTTCTTTGTGAGGGCATAGCAAATGTGACTTCGATTTAGGAAATCGATGACTTGATGAAACCCTACACTTCCTGTAGATTTCTCTAAAAACGCTACCATGTTGTGCTTGTCACAAAAATCCAAATTTGCCATGAATAAAAGTGTGAGTAATCGTGTGGGATATGATCGTGGATGAATATATGAAGGCTGGAGAAAGTTAATTGAGATTTAAATAGAGAAACATAAGAAATTGAGTTTATCGTGATTAAATTAAACGTATATATAGAAATATCATGAAAGTCCAATTAGTCAAACTCTATATCATCGGAATTTGGCGGAAATATCTCAACGGCTCTATTAATTAATGAAAATCTGTTAGGGCCAAACAGTACTAACGGTCATCCAGCAGTACTAAATTTGGTCTAGCAATACTAAAATAAGCCTAACAGTATTAACTTCTCCACCCAAAAGCAGTACAAACTCCAAAGTTTTGTATTAATCAAAAATAACTTCACACAATCTCTCTTTCTGTTTTTAAGCTCACATTTTATCTCTTAATTCTTTTAACTCACTTTTCACTCTGTCTGTTTTTCACACATCTCTCTTTCTGTTTTTAAGCTCACCAAATCTCTCTTTTCTTTTGGCTCACTAATTCACACAAGTATAGTTTTTGGCAAACTACCAGCCATTAACGGATTTGAGTATGTCCTTTACAATTAGTCGTTTGCTTTGACTAGACAATGCTTCATTATAAAATCTTGGTGCATTGTTAACCATATAGTTTTGAGTAAAAGATCAACTTATCAACGAACTTTGAGAAAGAAGTCTTTACTAGTAGTCGTTTGCTCTGGATAGTTCAATTTTGATGTTCTTTAAAGACATGATGAACTTGATGACCATTTGTTGTGTGGTGTTAAAACAAACACTTGAAGAACAAACCAATCATTTCATACCCTCAAATAATTGTACCATTGAGTAACCAATTTTCACCATTCGCATTGCTTTCCTGGAAAGATTTAAGCTCAAAAACTAGAAAAACATTATCTAACCATCATTTTTTCTTGTTTAGAGTATTAAATGGTATTAAACATGATTTAACAATGAGACATAGAAAATAACTAGCAGTACTAAACTTTAATGTAATTTAGTTTTGACAAACAGTTTTAATTATAACTAGCAATATATTTATAACTAGAGTTTAACTTGTTTAGCAGTATTTAATCTACCTCCATTAGGCTCCTCCACCAAAAGTCACATAACCTCCATCAAAGTCTTTGAATCTAAAAGATGGGCTACTATGTTTCCTGTCTTGTGCCTTGAGCATTTCCTCTATCAACAAAACCTTTATCTTTAGTTGTGAATTGCTCTTGCACATAAACATATGAAGTTAGTTTTCTTTGGGGACCTAAGCCATTATTGACTTGGATCTGCCCTGTGCATCAATGTAGTTATATTTGTTGAAAACCTGTATGCAACATTGGGTTTAATGGTTATATTTTTATAAATTTTTTTTATTTTTTATTTAGGGTCTCTAAACCACAAAATGCTGAGGGTCTTAACAGCATTAAATCCCTTGCCCTACAGTATTAAACCTTTGCCTACCTGTTTTACTTTTTGGATATCCAGTTATTATCATTTTTGATTATAAGACCTTTTTGGTTATGCTTCATCTTGAAAAAGGGCATCTTTTTTTAGGTTCTATTATCTCTAGTGGTTAGTTTAGTTCACTTTGTGAACTCGTTGATTGTGCTGATTTTTGTAAAATATGTCCTTGGTCTAGCACAATGAATGTGATTTTGGATAGTGAGCAGTATAAGAAGGCTCTATAACTGTATTAAAAACCCTAGCATTTCTAATAGGTCTGCCTTAATTGTTAACAGAACTAACAGTAATTAAAAGGCCTTGCATTATTAACAGGATTTTAGGCCAGTCTTCATTTAGATGTTTTGGAGCCATATGTTTGTGTGCACTAGGATGAGAGGTTTTAGGACAGCTGTATTGAATGTGATAAAAACTTCCACAGATAAAACACCGAATGCCTTGTTATTAAAAACAAAGTTACATCCTAATTGATTGGATTTTTGACCATTCCAATTCCTTTGGTTTCCTCTAGGTCTTTGTGACCTGTACATCTCTGCATACCTAACTGACCTCCTAACTGGTTTTTCAGGTTTAACAAACTCTTATTTAGTAGCAGTAGGTATATAGTTTTCTTTTAAAACCTTAGGGATAGGCTCAACTTCATAATCATCATCTGGAAGGACCCCACCCCCCCCTCCCCCCCCCCCCCCATACCCCCCCCCCCCCCCCCCCCCCCCCCCCCCCCCCCCCCCCCCCCCCCCCTACTTCCCCAATCTTCAATAATTGGAGCATCATTATTCTCTCTAGCTTTCTTAGGTTCTTCTTCCCTAACATGATTAGCAGGACTGAAAAACTTCTCTTTCCAATCTTTGTCTACCTTAAGTGGAGGCTTAACAGAGCTAGTTTTAGAATTAGTCTTTTGTTGTTGTTTTAAAGAGTCATCAGTATTCTCCTTAGAATTATCTGACTCTTTATCACAACTAGTGGTAGGCTTTAAATTGATTCCTTTAGGGACATACTCATTTACCTGTAGGTTCTTTGAATCTTTCAAGACATGAATAAGATAAGTCTAAAGGTGTTGGTCTATTACAGAATCAAAGGATGAGGTGAGGGGACAACATTATAACCAAAACCCTTTTTGCTCTTGTCAGTTATCTGACTTGCTAACAAATGATCTAAGTCTTTTGCTGATTTTTCAAACTTTTGCAAATCTTAAACTCAAAACACCTCTTTTTCTTCTTTAACCTTTTCAAGTTCAATCCTAAGTAATCCCATTTGATATTCTTTGTGTTCTACACTTCTTTTAAGCAAAGCAATTTCCTCAAAAAAAAGGACTTCATGTTCTTTATATTTAAGAATTTGTCCTTCTAAAACTGATAAACCTCTTTTATTGTAGATAGCTTTTAAAAACCAGTATCTTATAATTTAACAAGCAATCATCATACTATTTATTTAGACGCTTCATAATTTTTCAAACAAGATTTAGAAAAACAAGTTTATCATTGTATACCTCAGAATATGGAGAATGCCATGTGAGCCATGTTTGCCTGAATCTCTTCCTCTACCATGTCACTCCAATCAAAGCCAGCACCATCTATAGCACACTTGCCTTTCAAAAGCATCTTCATTTCTTTACATGCCTTTGATGAGCTACCTTGATTCCAATTTCCGTTGTCTATATCATGGTGCTTGCCTTTCTATGGCAAATGTCTCATTTTATGGCAGTTGAAACATTCTACCTTTGATTTATCATATCCAGCAGTATTGCTTCCATCAATGATGATCTTCCTTCCAGTTCTCTAATAGAACTTTCTTGCCCTCATGCTTAGTAGTGCCATATTCCACTTTAGATCCATTTCTTCCAAATCATCATCATGAAGTTGCTCAAGATCTTCATGAACTAGTTGAGACCCTTGTGGTTAAGTGGATAGAAAGGTATATACTGTGGCATCACTAAAACTAGCAGTACTAATTTCAGTACTGGCAGTATTAACTTTGGTGGTACCAGTACTAACTTCAGATTAACAGTATTAATATTATTAGTACTGCTTGCACCTGAAGTGGTTAAAAATGCCAAGTTCTTATCATCATTGTTTGCACCAGCAGATCTCTTAACCTTCTGTTCAACAATTTTAAAATTGTTGTACAAATTATCCAAACCCATAGTATCAAAGTCGGGTTTGTTCATCCAGACTACCACATGTGTATCCTATTCAGAAGGTAAGCTCCTTAAAAATTTAACATTTAGATCTTCTAGAGGAGTGACTACACCCAGAATTGCCAATCTACTAACAAGCTTTTGAAGCCTGTTAAAGATAGAATCAAGTGATTCTGAACTTGAAGCATTAAAGTTTTCATAATGTTGCTTCAGCAGGGCCTTTTATGTCTTCTTTGTTGCTTCATTCCCTCCAAATCGAGTTTTAATTGCAGCAATCATTGATCCTGAGCATCAACTTACCTGGTCAAAGGTAAGTGATGTTCTTTTAGGCTAGTCCATGAGCAGGAAGACTTTTGGCCTTTAATCAGTCTTTTTACATGGTATTTCTTCAGCAGTAGAAGGCATAGACATCGTCATTGCTTTTGATGGACAGTTTCTGGCTGTATACAGGAATAGGTACCACGGATTCCCAATCATCTATGACCTCTTAGAGCATAATCCTGGATCTAAAGTACTGTTTGATCCTTCATCTCCCACAATCTCATTACTCCCCGAGTTTGAGCATGGATCAGCTTTGCCAATCGCATTGTTCTGAGTATTTTCAACTTCTATTACTTCTAGATCAAAGTTTTCTCAAAGCACGGGGCTCTGATACCACTTTGTTGATTCCACGCCTTGATCGGAACTCATTTTTGTAGTAAAACGTGTTTGTTACCTTGGATGAATACAAAATAACAACAGTTGAGGACTTTGTTTGTATATCAAAGTTAATGCAGGAATCTCACTTTGATACTCTAAAGGTATTTAGCAATGGAACGGTACCAATACATGAATATATCACATACTTTTTCCAATATTATTGATTATAGAAGTGCTCTTATCTCCTTAGCTTGAGCATCCTTTGCTTTTTGTTAATCAAGAACCTATGTTTGCAATTTGGTACATAAAACCATTAAATCAGTTAGTTGCATGCAACCCTCACCACTAGGTTGTAGATCATTGGAAGGTGTTAGTACACTTTCCTCATGCTCTGCCTCCTGTCTTTGAGCCTTCTTAGATGGTTGTTTCTTCTTGGGTTGGGAAGATGAAGATGGTTGATCAATAATGTGTATTGGAGTGGAATCAGTTAGATGATCTGAATCCTCATCCATTTCTTCAACAGGTTGAACTATCATGGTATCAAATAAAGGTGTTATTCTCCCAAAGAAATCCTTTCTAGCTCTCTTCGTATTGGCAAAAACTTTCTTTGTGTAAAAGGGATTTACCCAGTTGTTGATTAATGAAAACTTAGAGAAAACGTAGATACATCAAGAATTTGACTCCTCCATCTAAGTGTTTCACCATTGCATCAAAGATATACTTAGACAAATTAAACTTCTGATTAGTTGCCAAGCATATGATCAAAGAAGCCATAGAACTACTGAACTCATTCCATGCAGTGGATTTAGCACTTAAGCATTGAGTAATAGTATGAATGAAATACTTCCATTGTGGAGAGAAAAAGGCTTTATAAAAAGTAAGCTTTTGAGAAGGCTTTTCATACCTCATACGTGCCAATTCTTCAAAGATAGTAGCAGTTGGAAGACAATCAGTACCTTCTGCATCATCCAAGTAAAGATCTCTCCTAATGCTTGACTCCGTAACAATAAACCTCTTCTTATCAACTAGGGCTTGTAACTGTCGCACTCCATTAACTGTCTATACCTTGGTAGTTGCCCAAAATTGTTCAATACAAGATGTGTAGATGACTGGATTGACTGTTAAAGCATATGAAACAGAACTTGCTTTCAAGAAATCAATTATCTCTGCAAACCCATCACTTTCTTTGGGTTTTTCCAAGAATGCGACCACAATGATGAATTTGATGATCAAAGATGAAAATAAAATTAAGGTTTATGGTTAAAGAGTGTTTGAATAAGTGAAATCGAATAAAGAAGTAAATGAAACCTTTAATCGAAGTATTTATAGAATCACCCTCAACAGTAGAAACTTGAACTGATAGCATTAACATACGCTTAATAGCAGAAACAAATACGGGCAGTACTAATTTAAGCCTAACATCATTAACTTAAGCTTAGCAACATTAAGTTGAAACTGAGCAACATTAAAAAAAACACACCAGTAATCATTCAATTTTCATTCCAAAAAGCAACTTTCATCATCAAATTTGATTCACACACACTCTCTTTCTATTTTTATGCACACATATCTCTTTCTATTTTTAAGCTCACAAAATCTCTCATTTCTTTTGGCTTACCAAGACACTCTTTCTGTTTTTATATGACAGTTATGTACAAAATTCCATCAATTCCAATAAGTTTCATATTTTCCTCCCCACTTCCAAGTGTGTAACCTCTTGAGAGAGGTGGATCAATGGATTGTTTAGATGTAATCTCAAACCTACTCTTGAGAGAGGTGGATCCATGGACTCGTTTAGATGTATCTCAAACTAGTTTGAGGCATTCACATCCCCCAATAATGGTTTCTTTGCGCCCCGGGACCATTACTTGAACTAATTCACTAAGGAGTTGATTCATTAAGTGTTGCCATAGATTGGGTTTATTTGAGTTACCACTGGTACTGCTCTGCTTCTATGGTAGAGGCAGTAGTGCAGCCCTTTCCATTCTGTTCACCAACTCCTTATGGACAGCTCATCACCAAGATAGAGAGAGAGAGGGGGCCACTAGACTGAGGTATCTTGGTGTCCCGACCTCTTTTGATATGCCTAGATGTGTTTTGATTACTTTTGAACATACTTATGATATAACACATCCTTTCATCCATGCTTTTTGGTTGTATGAATAAGGAACCTCCCCTCAAACAATGCTTCAAGAGATAAGAATTTGAAACAGTTGCAACTTTGGTGCCCATGTCATCTTAACAGCATTAACATTTGCCTGGCAGTAGTAATTTTCTGCCTAGCAGTATTAACTGAAGTCGAACAGCATTAACTCTGTCTTCAATAATTATGCAACAACATGCCTCTATTCATCACAAGCACACTAGAAAAGACTAGATAGACATGTGGGAATTCATGAGGATCCATATTTCATGATTAACCCTATGATAAAAGTTAAACACTGTAAACCAAGACCATTATCTTCTTTCTCAAACATTACTTCAAAAGGTGAAGCATTCAACATCAGGTATTCAACATGCTTTACCTGCAGATGTTAGTTCATAGCCAAATATACAAAATCCAAAACATTTTCTTCTTGAGCATTACTATGGACTAAGTTTTACAACGTGTCTTAGGCATCCAATAACAGTGTTAATTATACTTAGCTGTTTAATTGAGGAAAAGAACAGTATTAATACTTTTACAAAAACTTTTACAAAAACTAAAGAGTATAGACAGTAAGGATTTCAACATTCCAATACTTAAGGAAGTGTTAGCATCTTAACTTGTATTTAACAATGATTTCGTTATTAAGCTTAATTTAGGGCAGGTGAAAAATCAAGGACGATGAATTTAACCTTTTAGTGTTTATTGTTCTGTGGTCCTTAAAGTTATCATATCCAGGGTTATCTAAACAAAGATAATGAATTGATACCTACTAGGTTAGTTACAGGATGACGCGTTTGTATTAATTACCGAAAGCTTAATGATGCTACTCGTAAAGACCATTTCCCGTTGCCTTTCATAGACCAAATGCTAGAATGTTTAGCAGGGAACGAATATTATTGTTTTCTAGTTGGATTTTCCGGATATTTTCAAATTCCAATTGACCCGCAAGACCAAGAGAAGACCACTTTCACTTGCCCTCATCCGACTTCTGTCAAAGGCGTTCGAAGTTTTTTAGGTCACGCTGGGTTCTATCGTCGATTTATTCAAGATTTTTCTAAAATCGCCCGGCCGATGACCCATCTTCTTGAAAAGGAAACACCGTTTATCTTCTCGAATGAATGTATTGAATCATTTAATCTACTTAAGAAGAAGTTAACCAAAGCCCCAATTTTAGTTGCTCCCGATTGGGACCTATCATTTGAAATTATGTGTGATGCTAGTGATTATGGGGTAGGTGCAGTCTTAGGGCAACGAAAGACTAAACATTTTCAGCCTATATACTATGCGAGCAAGACTATGACCGACGCTCAAGCTCATTATACTACGACGGAGAAAGAGTTATTAGCCGTCGTGTATGCTTTTGAGAAATTTTGGCCTTATTTAGTCTTGTCGAAGACCATAGTGTATACGGATCACTCGGATCTTAAGTATCTTCTTGCTAAAAAATATGCTAAGCCGAGATTGCTCCGGTGGATTCTCCTCCTTTAATAATTTAATGTTATCATTCGTGACAAGAAAGGAGCGGAGAATCTCGCGGCCGACCACTTATCAAGATTAGAAAATCCTCACTAAGATGTTCTCGAGAACAAGGAAATTACTGAAACATTTCCTCTTGAAACTCTTGGTATGGTTACCTTTCGTGGTGATTCTAGTACCCCATGCTTTGCCGACATTGCAAATAACCATGCGGGGAACTTTGTTGTTAAAGGGATGTCGTCCCAACAAAGGAAAAAAATTCTTTAAAGATGTGAAACACTATTTTTGGGACGACCCCTACTTGTTTAAAATTTAAGCGGATCAAGTGATTAGACGATGTGTTCACGGCTAAGAAGCCGTTGATATCCTTACGGCTTGCCATAATGGACCCACCAGGGGACATCATGGTGCGAACTACACCGCTAAGAAAGTCTTCGATTTTGATTTCTATTGGCCGACTATTTACCGAGATGCCCATGACTTGGTCACACGGTGTGACGCTTGTCAACGTCAAGGCAAAATCTCGCAACATAATGAAATTCCTCAAAATACAATTTAAGTATGCGAGATCTTTGACGTGTGGGGCATTGATTTCATGGGCCCGTTCCTGTCTTCTCGAGGGAACAAGTATATTCTCGTAGCCGTCGACTATTTATCCAAATGGGTTTAAGCGAAAGCGCTCCCCACTAATGATGCTTGAGTTGTTGTCAAGTTTTTAAAATCTCTCTTCGCCCGATTTGGAACTCCTCGTGCTATAATTAGTGATCGCGGTACTCACTTTTGTAATGACCAATTTGCAAAGGCCATGCTTAAGTATGGAGTTACTCACCGTCTTTCCACCGCGTAACATCCACAAATGAGTGGACAAGTTAAGGTTTCAAATCGTGGTTTGAAACGTATCTTAGAAAGGACCGTAGGTGAAAACCGTGCTTCTTGGTCCGATAAGCTAGATGATGCATTATGGGCCTTTCGTACCTCTTTCAAAACACCCATCGGGTGCACTCCTTGTAAGCTAGTGTACGGAAAGGCTTGTCATCTTCCTATCAAACTTGAACACAAGGCCTATTGGGCCTTGAAACATTGCAATTTTGACCTCAAGACCGCGGGTGATCACCGGAAAGTTCAAATGAATGAATTAAATGAAATTTGTGATCAAACCTACAAGAACTCTTTAATCTACAAAGAGAAAACGAAGAAGATTCATGACTCCAAGATTAAAAACCGCGTTTTCAACGTTGGTGATCGAGTTCTTCTCTTCAATTCTTGATTAAAGATCTTCTGGGGCAAGCTTAAAACCCATTGGACCGGACCGTTCACCGTTGCTCAAGTTTTCCCTTATGGTACCGTCGAGTTATCTCAAACCGACGGGCCAAACTTCAAGGTCAACGGTCATACACTCAAACACTATTTTGGAGGGGACATACCACCTATGGTTGTCCCGGATCTCCAAACCTTCCCCATGAACAACTAAATTCGGGGACGATTCAAGCTTAGTGACTCATTAATAAACAAACGCTTAGTGGGAGGCAACCCATGTTTATCCTAATATAATAGTAGTAAAGAATAAGTGTGACGTGAGGAGGTTCGCCTCTTCCTTTCTTGTGTTTTGTGGTTTGTGTTATATGTCCAAGATTGCCCCGGATTATGAAGACTCTCGTGCTCGTGGTTTTCTCCTTCGTTCACTCGAGCCTCAATCCTTAGCATGATTATGGGAATCCAATATCCTAAATCTTATCGACTAACGTTTATCTTTGAGCATAATTAATAAACGGCTTTTGATTTATGTAGAAACCCTTCTTAAAACATTAAGGACAATGTATAGATCTAGTATAGGGGGATCCATCAATTTGATTATGCCTGCAGTCGTTGTTTTCACGTAATCTCGTTTTTACTACTAAAATACCAAAAAATGAAAAAATTTCAAAAAATTTCAAAAATAAAAATAAATGTTTTTTGTACACAATGTTTGACTTTCTGCTGGTAGATATAGAAATAAATTTTTGACTCTTCAGAGCGTGTTGAGCTCTTAGCTTTGTCCCTTAACCGTTATAAACTTGACTAAGCTAGTTTATTTGACTAAGCATTCGCGGATCTTTTTATTAAAGATTTTAAATTTGCGAAGAACGAGAAATGATAGAGTTAATTATGAGTTAGATGCTAAACAAGGATTAGTTGGAAATCTTAAGAGCTCATAAGTGTAATTTGTGGCTTTTCCTCCCCGAAGCTTCTAACCGGACTAATAATACGTGCTCTTTTCAAAAATTAAACTTAAATCAACGATTTTTTTAATGTAGTCGATAACAATAATTTATTTAGTCTTAGTTCAAATTTATACTTAAATTTTCTAAAAAGAAATTTTCTCTATATCGTGGTAATATAAAGTGTAAAAAAAATGAGGTAATAATAATAATAAAAATTGTGGGCTGATAAAAGTTTACTGCCTCTTGCCGGCTCACAACCGATGTGGCAGTCTTCAAAAGAAGGCCCATAGTAAGAATAATAATCCGAGACTGATAAAAGTTTGCTGCATCTTGCCGGCTCACAACCGATGTTGCAGCCTTCAAAAAGGTCGAGGATTTCCTTCGTTTAAAGGATGTATAATTATATTAAGTGTAATATATGTGATTTAATAAATATAGGGAAAATCTTTTTTTCTTAAATTTAAATATGCTTTTGAACTAAGACTATTTCGTTTTAAGTTGTGGTTTTTCTAAATGAATTGTTTATTTAACGGGAAGCCTAAGAGTTTTTGAAACCGAAGGTCCGTGAGTTCCGATACTATTCTCTGTGGGGTGTCAAAAGCCTAGTCACCTAAGCCGGTCTCGGCTGGGAGGTGCCGAAAAGAAAGTCGCTATATGGAATGATCTCGCCTTCAAAATCATAATTCTTAGGTGGAACGTGAAGCATAGAAATATTGCAATTTTCTTAAAAAGGTTGATCCATAATTGAAATTCGAAATTAGCACATTCATCTAAGATATAATAATTGTCGGGAGTGAAAAGTTTCACAAGTTACAAGTATGAGTAGTGTTAGCATCTTAACTTATATTTAATGGTGATTTCGTTTTTAAGCTTGGTTTGAGACAAGTGAAAATCGAGAACGATGAATTTATCCTTTTGGGCATTTTAGGATTGAAGTGCTTGTTTTATAACCCTAAAGGTTATGAAAATAACGAAAGTCTAGACATTCTAGTTAGAAAAAGGAAAAATATAAAAAAATATATGTGGTAGTTAGTGTAGATTTATAAAAAAACTGGTCAAAACGGGGCTTTTCAAAGCTATTGATTCTTTAATTCCCTTTGATGAACACTTAGCTACTTTTTAAGGTAATTAGTCGAGGAGGATTGAGATTCTTAGTTTTCTAAAGTGTTTACTTATAGCATTGCGTGAGGACACGACAATAGTTTAGTATGGGGAATTTTAGTATGTGCTTAATTACACATACCTTTGACCTAACAAAACAAGCTTAAATGGAAAAAAACGGACATAAAATGCCAAATATATGTGTGTTTTGTTATTTGTGTTGTATAAGTAACGGATATTCACTAAAGGACAAAAATGAAGCCAAAACTGACAAAACTGAGCCCGAGATTGGAAAGAGAGTGAAAAATCAAAGTCGAGTACATGTGCATCTTAAATGGGCCAACCCGCACCCAAGTTAATGGGTCAAGCCAGCCCATTATGCATTTATCTATAAACATTATATGTTAAAAAAAAGCCCAAATCCAAAACCATTATAACCGGCCTAATTAATATAAGCCCATTAGCCTAACACTACCCCTTTTGCACCATTAGTCCCTAGGGTTTACACCATTAGTCCTTATGAACTAACACAGTTAGTCCTAAAACCTAACAAACTCCCTAACACCCGTTAACCCTCAAACAATTATAAACAAAACCTAATCCCGCCAATCCCCAAACACTATTCACCCGTCTCTTTCCCTCTTTTTCTCTGCAACCAGACAAAGCCCATTTAACCCTAACCCCAGAAGAGGACAAGCCACGATGGCAATCCTATAAAGGATTATCGGACAAAATCAATCAAGGGTTGCTATGAGAGATCAAAGAAGCACAAGTGGAAATTGAAGGCTAAGATTGAAGGCTTGGAGAGCACTCTCCCATTCATCTCATAGAAGAAACACAAGCCTCATGACCTAGATGCTTCTCAAGTCGGCTATAAATAAAGGCCATTGTCATACATTAAAGAATGGATTTTTTTTTATTAATATAGCTTATTTATTGTATTTTCAGCTTATTGTAGTTTAAAATCAGCTTATTGTACTTTCTTTTTAAGTCTTGTAAAAGTTTTTAAGTATTAATGAAATTTTAAGTTTTATTGCAAAATTCTGTTTTTTCTTATGTTAATGAATTAAGATGTTGAAAATGTTCTAATAAGCTCTTATAAGACCTTGTTTAATCTGTTTTCATAAAGCAATACAAACTGTTAAGTGTTTAAGCTAAGTTCACTTAAAAAATTCACCCTTAAATACCTCAGTTTATTTGGAAGAAAAGCCAATTTGGGAAGGGCTTTTAAGACCACACCAGCTTATCTATGATAAGCTGGAGCTTGTAGAAAAGCTCTTTTGAGCAATTTATGCCCTTGTTTAAGCAAAGGGCCTTGTAAGTTTTCATTTTTCAATTTTTGGCTTATTTACTGTTTGCTTATTCTACTGCTTATTTTAGTGCTTATTACTGCTTATTTCTGCTTATTATTAAGTTTTATTTCTTATTTATGCTTACTTATTGTTTAGATTTCATTTGTTTATGTTTTTCATTAAAACTATCACTTTTAGCTTAAAACTGCTTATTTTGATTGCTTATAGATAAGTGCTTATTTAAGTTTGTTATTTTCTCATTTATGCTTATTACATTTAGTTAATCACTTGTTTTTAAAAATCTTGGCTTAAACCAGTTTAACTTAGCTTTAAAATGGATTTTAGAAAGTTAAAGGGGTGTTTGGTTTAAGAACCAAAATAGGTCAAATGAGTTACAAAACTATTTTGGGTCATAAATCTAACTTTGTCAAGCTCCTTTAAGTTGTTTTAATTAGTTTTCAAAAGTTTTTAAAGTCTAAAATTAAGTTTTAAGGTGTTTTCTATAAATTCTTTAAATATGTGGTTTTAAAAGTTGTTCAAACTGTTGATATTTGATTTTTTCTTAAAGATCATTTTAAGGACATATCTTCTGCAGTTGCAGGTGTAGACATCTTTAAAACTGTTATCCCATTCTCCTTAGTTGTTTGAGATATTGAGACCCATGAATCACCATTTTCTATCACTTCCCAGAGTGCATAGTCTTGGATCTGGAAGTACTGCTTAATCCTTATAGCCCACATCTCATACTCCCCCAATTTGAGTATGGGAAGCTTTGCAGTAGGACCACTATTTGTAGATTCAAGCTCCATGTCTTCTAGATCAAAGTTTCTCAAAGCAAAGCTCTGATACCACTTGTTGATCCCAAACCTAGATCGATTCCTTACCTTGTAAAGAGTATGTTACCTTGGATAAATCCAAAATAACAATAGTAGAAACTTTGTGTGTATATCAAAGAGTATGCGGAATCTACTCTTTAATATCTAGAAGATATATCAATGGAACAGTGAATATGAATGAATGAACACACGATGTAACAACACGCTTCAATATTATTAATGATAATAATACGAGTACTCTATCTTAGTACTAGGGTTACAACCTTGAAGCTTACAAGACTCTTAATCTCTGGATCTGTGTATGTGTGTTTGTGATGATAGACGTGTTGGATGATCTATTCAACTAATGCCTTAGAGCCTCCTTTTATAGACTAAGGAGTCCTAGTCGGCTTACAATACATTCCTAAGATATCTCAATCTTTTCTAAACATAAACGTAATCTTCTAAATAAATATATTATGTATATCTTGTACATAAATATCTCATTCATCTTATCATCATACACATACATCTCTTATATGTGAAACATACAATTGTAATAGCTTCAAGGTTGTAAACCTTAGTACTGCATAGAGTACTCGTATTATTAATCTTGATAATATTGAAGCTTTTTGGTTATATCATTGTTCATATATAATCATTGTTACATTAGTTTTCTTTAGAGTATTAAAGAGTAGATTCCACATACTCTTTAGTATACACACAAAGTTTCTACCATTGTTATTTTGGATTTATCCAAGGTAACATACTCTTTACAAGCTAAAGAATCGATCTAGGTTTGGGATCAACAATTTTCTTTTTCAAATTTTTTTTATAAATGTAAATGAAGAGGAAAAATAAAATATTTACAAATTGATGTTTGATAGATCAAGCAGTTTCGTTTGCCAGAACTGCCAGTTCTTCTAGAGTCAAACATCTCATACCGAGTCGTCTAACAAGATACTTAAACCTATCTTTCGACAGAGCTTTAGTAAATAGGTCAGCTAACTGGTATTCAGTTCTGACAAAGAATAATACAACAATACCCTTTTCAACATGTTCCTTTATGAAGTGATATCTGACATTGATATGTTTGGTACGGGAATGCTGGACTGGATTACACGAGATGACTATGGCTGTCTTTGAGTCACAATACATAGGTATTTTATCAAAGAGAAAGCCATAATCTGTGAGCTGAGTTCTTAACCATAGAACTTGAGCGTAGCACGCAGATAAAGACACATACTCGGCTTCTGTTAAAGACATTGAAGTGCAGTCCTGCTTTTTAGACGACCAGCTGACTAACCTATCACCACCAAGAAATTATATGCCACCAAATGTGCTCTTACGTAAATCGAGACAGCCCGCGTGATCCGAATCTGAAAAAGTAGTTAGTTCAAAACCGGTGTCCTTCGGATACCAGAGACCCATGTTAATGGTATCTTTAAGGTACCGAAAGATCCGCTTAACCGCAGTGAGATGTTTCTCAGTCGGTTTTGCTTGATAGCGAGCATAATAACATGTTGCATGTACCATATCTGGTCTACTTCCTGTTAGATACATGAGTGCTCCGACCATACTATGATATTTCATTTGGTCGACTAGAGTACCACTCAAGTAAGCATCTAGGTGTTTTGTAGCTATTAGAGTACCAATGCTATCACATGAGGTCATACCATGCTTTTTAAGTATCTTTTGAGCATACTTAGCTTGGTTTATAAAGATACCGCGAGGGGATTGGTAGATCTGAATTCCTAAAAAGAATTTCAGCTCCCTCATCATAGACATTTTAAACTTGATGTGCATTAGTTTTTCAAATCGTTTTGAAAGTCTTAGGTTTGTAGAACAAAAAATAATGTCATCAACGTAAATTTGCACAAGCAGTATGTCTTCCCCATGTTTAGTTATGAACAGAGTTGGATCAATAGAACCTTTTAAGAATCATTTGGATACCAGGAAGTTAAAGAGTTCATCATACCACGCTCTTGGTGCTTGTTTGAGTTCATATAATGCCTTCTTGAGACGGTAAACTTGATCGAGATAATATGGGTCTACAAATCCATCTGGTTGGTTTACGTACACTTCTTCCTTTAGAGGTCCGTAAAGAAATGTTGTTTTAACGTCCATCTAGTATACTTTAAATGATTTGTGTGCAACATACGCAACGAATAACCGGACTGCTTCCAACCGAGCAACTGGTGCAAATGACTCTTTGAAATCAATTCCTTCCTTTTGAGCGTATCCCTTAGCTACAAGATGAGCTTTGTTGCTAATTACAGTATTTTCCTCATCATGTTTGTTTTTCCAGAGCCACTTCATGTTAATGACATTTTTGCAAAGTGGTCTGTCGACTAATTCCCATACATCTAATCGATCAAACTGGTGAAGTTCTTCCTGCATCGCTTCAATCCATGCAGAATCAGCCATGGCTTCTTTGATGTTCTTTGGTTCGGTTTGACTCACGGTGAGTGCGAACATGCACATTTCACCATCTGTTTCTAGCTGACGTCTTGTTTTAATTGACCGAGAAGGATTTCTAATGACTTGTTCTAACGGGTGATCTTTTGTCCAACGTTGTCCAGAAGGATGGTGTTGATAGAATGTATGCATGTTTGACAAATCAACATGACGAGACGATGTCTCCCCTCGTTCTTGTACAGGTATACTAAAGACGTTGACAAATTCATCATCGTCAATTTGTGCATATTCAGTATTGGTTTCTGCTTGAATAATGTTCTCATTGGCAGTGATAGTTGGTACTTGAGTTGATGCTTGATTTGTAGTTTGAGGTGTTGTTTGTATGTTTAATAGAGGTGCATCTGCAACAACGGTTGTTGTAGAAGAGTGAGTTATGTTATGATGTTGACGTTTATCAGGATCATGAGCAACATCTACAGTGGAAGACTTTGACACAACTGGAGTAGTTCATTAAGTAATTCATCAAACATCAGACTAAATAGCAGATCCAGCTCATTTGACGTTGTTACTATCTTAACTGCTTGAGGAACAGTTTCTTGACTTTGGGGTTTGGGACTTAAACTGTCTTGTTTAAGTACCATTGTCGGACATTGTGGAATGGCATCAGAAATTGTTAATAAAAAGATATCACTAAAAAAATTGATGAGAGAAAAGGAAAGATGTGTATGTGTTTTAGAGAGATAGAATACACACACACCTTATGAGATATTACAAAATGAATCCTCACCCCTCCATGGAAGTATGAAGGTGGTATTTATAGTCCTAGTGACACATAACTATCGTAACTAGTCATTATTAGTCCCTACGTGTTACGCTATAACTAAACTATTGTAATTCCGGATAAGTCAACATATTTTAAGGCTAACAATCTTCCCCCAATATGTGGACATAGGGAATTACTTACAATGTTCCTATCAAGTACAAATACAACACAAATAAAGTCTTCCAAAGTGCTTCCAAAGCTGAAGATGTCTTCTGAGTTCTCTTAGTCTTGAAACTTGTACTCCAGCTTGGATCTTCAGTGTCATTACTTGTATAGGAACCATTGTAGAATTTATAAGTTGGATTAACTTCCCCCTAATTCATGCAGCATGTCTTGAAAAGCTTTCTTTATAGACTCCTTTTTGGCAAAAAAATTGAATCAGCTTCCCCCCAAACTAACATCCCTATCTTGTGTAGATTCTGAAACTTTGATATAGCTTAGACCATCTTATATATGTCATTGACGTGAAGAAAAACCACACCAAATACACCTGATACTTGTCATTGGGTCTTGGTGAATGTTTGTTCGGGGGTACATGCGAGAAATCAGCAATAACTCTTCTCACGTATGCAGTATACTTCACAAACCATATTAAGTAAAGTAGAATACACTACTTTCCCTTGGAAGTTGACATGGTAACATCAAAGTCAACTAAGTCCCAGATGTACACATTTTCCCCCATGATGGTTGCGAACTCTCGGAAGCATCATTGTCGTGTACGTCCATATACTCGAGAAGTTCTTGTCTTAAGCACAAATCTTGAAATCCAAACAAACTATTACCCTCTTGACTTCAGAAACCGTAGAGGAGATGAAGCAAGAATCAAGAAAACTTAGTATAATCAAGGTCTTGTATATGAATATCATTGAAGAACTTTGAGAATTTTGCTTAGACTGTGAAGTATCATTGTCTTGGAATAGTATAATAATATCCCGTGAGAATTGCTGATTACATCTTAACCTTTAAACTATCTGGCTAACTTACCAACCTCGTATTCTGTCGGCTATTGTTGTGACTACATGATGAAGTAAACTCGATATACCAAACTTGAAAATGAAGTAAAATCCCCCAAATTTGTTACTTTAGCATGCACTGTTGTTGATTGAAGAATGGTGCAAGATTAAATCTATAAGTACTCTATACCCACCATCAAAAATGTACCAAATCGCTGGCAAAATGAACTTTCTTAAACCGCTAGCAAAATGATCTTTCTCAAACCGCTGGCATGTTGGACAAACCGCTGCCTAAAATGTTGGATAAACCGCCGCCTGTTAATAAGAACAAACCGCTGGGGTATTTGACAAACCGCTGCCTATTATAAAATAACAAACCACTACCTATACTTTGTCAAACCACCACCAAGGGATATGTTGGACAGAGTTTCGTTTCTATTTGACCTAGTAATTATCAAACCACTACTTAACTTGTATAAACCGCCACCTAACTTGAATACAAACTACTGCCTAAAAATTTAAGCAAACCGCCACTATAATGAGTTAAAAATCAAGTACAAGTCACTTTCAATCGTTTTGTTTTCTTGCTAAACATTGGCTTCCAAACAAAAACGTCCTTATCTAAATCCAAACCGCCACAATAAAGTATAATATTAAACTACAAACCTCCACGAAGAACACTAGATCGAAATAAGCAAAAATAATCCAAATAAGCTAATTAGAAACTCTAATAAGCTCTAAAGGTTATAAACTAAGTGTGTAGGTGAGTATTTAACATAAAATAACATGAATTTCCTTATGAATCTCTAGCAATAGCCCAAATCAAAATGAACCGCCACCAAGAACCCAAAATAAGCCGAATCTTTTTAAGCTTAAAAATCTAACTAGAAGCTTATTTAAGACATGAAATGGTAACACAATAAGCTATTTAATGGTTAGAACAAGAAGAGAATAAGTGTAACACCCCCAAAATGGCTCGCAGCGGAATCAGGGTTCGGGGCATGTCACATCTTAGATCAATAACACAAGATATATATAGAACGACCATTAAAAGTCGTTTAAAACTGATACATTGGATTTAACAAACATTTGTTACAAAAAGCCCGAAGCTTAACTTCTTCATTGTCCATATTACAAAGATACTAGTTCATAATACATGATTCCCAAAATATAATGCAACCATATCTTTAAGCATGTCATCCCAAAATACAAAATCACCAATGTATCGCTTGCACCTTGTGCTTACTGACCTCCTGAAAAACATTGCTTTAAAACGTCAACAATAATGTTGGTGAATTCATAGGTTTGATAAATCGTATAAAGTTGGACCACAAGATTTCCCCAAGTATATGATAATGCAGGAGATGCAAAACATCACATAATTGTAATTACGTTGCTCTAAGCTCATGACACTGAAGCTCGACATAAATATATGGCAATATATAATTGCACACATTGCCCGTATTGGTGTTCTAACCCGCAACATCCATAATCCGACATGGTATACGTTCGTTTGCCTAGTGATAGTTAATCACCCGAACGGGGTTGTCAAACCCAATAGATCTATTAATAACATCCGCGCTTACTGAGACCAATCCAATTGGTTATACCATAATTAATAGTTCATGATAATAGGCTCAACTTAGGTTATCGCTATTTAGGCAACACGTAATCATAATATAAAATTTATCCACTTGTGTCCAGTTATAAAACAATTCATGTTTTCCACCCCAAAACTTATAAAACAAAACCATGTAAAATGTGAGGCTATGAACTCACCTCGAGTTAATGATAATCCAAATATCACAGATAAAGCGTCACGTAAATGATCGAATGCAACCTAAATTAACATAGGTCGTATAAGCACTAATCACTTTGATTAACTAATACCATATATAGGTCTATATAGCTCAATCACCATCTAATCGTTTTAGTGAAATCATACTTATAATGTTAAAACGTTTATAATTACCATTTTAGTAAAATTGGCATAATTTTAAGTCCGATTTTGACGTTTCTTATGCCCACGTTTTCGTATTAGGATGAGTTAAAAAAAATTTGACATTTTCAAATTTTGGACCTGCTGATGAACAGTAACTTTTACTGTTCACACCAGATCCTAACTTTATTTATATCGTTTTTGTTATCGTAAAACTCGTAAATGTCGTATTTTCTTTGTTATAGCTCCGTTTTTAACGATTTGTTCGAGCACGATCTCGTAATTGAAGGTTCTATTTATTTATGAGGTTTACAAAAATAAAAGTTTCTGTCATGAATAGTAACTTTTATAAAAATAGTTTTATAAAATCCGGTATTAACGTAAATCGTATTTTTATCGTATCTTTCTCATTATTAATCCGTTTTTGAGTTTCTTACCTTTTTGGAATCGTCATGAGGTGTACTATCTCTAAAAAATGTAAAACCTACTGTCTAAAACATGAATTAAAACAGCCCCTTTGTAACATTTATATATACTGTTTATATAAGTTGTTTTATATACGTTTTTCAACTTAGTAACTTACCACAAGTCTTTTATAACCATATATATCATATGTCATACATATAAGAATGTCCATAGGTCCATAATTTGCCCAAATGATCAAGGTCACAAGTTCTTAACAAGCCATTTACCATCCTTTTACTTGAAACTTAATAAGTAACCTTTAAAACCCTAATTTGTACATAAACATTTTTACACTTAACCAACATGTTACAATACTTATATAACCATTTTAACATGATATTACCATCAACATAACATGTATAAAAGTGTACAAAACAATGATAACAAGTAAAAATCCCTTTTACATGTTTAAAAAGTGCCCTAATGGTGATTTTTGCTACATAGAACATCATATACATATAAACTCATGAAATGAAAAGATAAAGGTTTTTAGATGACCTTATGATGAACAATGATGATGAGAAATATGTGCTAAACCCTTGTTTAGACTTTAAACCCAAGCTTGCACACTTGAAACCCTAGTTTTCCAATAGAAACCCTAATCTTGCTTCAACACTTGCAAATGCTTAACCAAGCCTTCTAATCACCTTAGGTTACCTTAGATATCATGTAGGAATATGTGTAAAGGTTGTAATAAAAAATTTGTATGGATTGGGTATGTATTAGGGGTGAGCCGTGGGATCAAGCAAAAGAAAGAAAGAAGGAGTATGTTTTTCACTATGAAAATGATATGTGTATGTGTTACCTTTCTAGCTAAAGTCTTATGTACCTCTTGACTTATCCAAGACCACTTGGATGAGTCATAAGACAAGATGAGTAAAAAATGGAAGTCGTTATGGTCTAGGTATGGGTTTTGCTTGAAAAAGTCTCATGGTTTCATTAAAAGGTGTAGTACATTGCAAGTTGATAGATTTTCATGATATTTCTTGGATATTTATCACCAAATCCGGCCATGGGTTGATATGTATGATATATTTTTGCGATTTTTGAGTATTGGGTATAAATGTGGGTATTTGTTGAAGCGTAGAAGAGTTTTGGTGGTTTCGGGTATACCTAAACGTATTTTATCGCGAAACGTAGTCACTTTACGCAACCAATAAAAATAAAAGAACAAAGACCATAATTATTCTCAAAATAATTATTTAATACTTGATTGACGTAAACGCTTAATTGTTTGATGCCCGTTTACATTGAATAATCACTTTTAGCTTAAGCGATTTAACTTAACACTTTAAACTTAAATGCAAACGCATACAACACTAAAATAAATAGTAGATTTATTAACGATGTCAATGACCCTAAAACACGGGGTGTTATAATAAGTTTAACAAATAAAAAAGCAACAAGCTTTTTGAGCCGTGAGATTTTGAAAAAAATAAGCCACGAATTTAGCTTATTTAACCACAAAATAAACACTAATCTTCCCGAGGCTCTTGATACCAAATGTCAGAAACCCTTAAATCACTTCACTTCATACCGTGGTACACGAATTCAATAAGAAAATAAGAAAGAAGATAAGAAGAAGTTTAGAGAGAGAAACAAGAGAGAGAAAGTATAGAGAAAAATGGAATGGTTGATTACTAGTGAAAAATTACAAAGTGAACCAACTCCCTCTCCATCCTTGGAGAGGGGTATTTATAGTTAATACATGAGGCTTTCATGCCTATGGTATTTCTACGGGTTACTTGGGCTTACGCCCAATACACGTGATCGATTAGCTTACATAAACGAGCCTGTTTACCCGTTCTAGCCTATTACAACATTACATATATGAATGACTGAGACTGAATATTCTTAATGAACGAACTTCCTTGTTTGACTTAATATTTGAGGCTAACAATCTCCCCCGAAATGAGTTCATTGCCACACTTCTTCGTGAGATCAATGAGATTGCTTTTGTCGTTAAGCTCTTGTGATCTTTGTCTCTGTCTACGTTGTAGGCTTGTTCCTTCATGCTATGTGATATTTGATCTTTAGCCTTTGTCATTGTCTTTCGACTTTATTTTTATGTCTGAGATCTTTAAATCTTTATCCTTCAGTCTTGATCGTCTTTGCCGCCTTGCGATCTTATGTCTTGACCAACATGCTCATACTCTGCATCATCTTGAAAGCTTGATAACAATCTCCCCTGAAGCTTGGTTTCTAAGGAGTTATCTTTAATATCAGAGTTTGCGAAAGTCTTTGTCTTTAATTCTTGAGCTTTCATGATTCTTGAATCTTGATGCTTATAGTATGTCTTTGTAGTTTGAGTATGAGCATGTGGTAATGAATCCGACTTCAGATGGAATGGGATACCGCCACCACCGTATAACCTACAAGTTTACGTTAGTGATAATTGACATATATGGATGAGAGTGTCTTTGTCACTTTGTCGAATAAGGTTGCAATAACCACGGTTCCCCGTTAATCAGTATAAATACTGCCTGTGATTAGATAGAATTCATATGAATCTTCTTGACAGGGTTTCGCAGCTGCACTAGCCGTTTTCGTTACCAGAGCGTCTCAAAGCAGACAACACGGTAAGAGTGAATCAGATAGTTACTATCTTTCTGATTAAGCCTACAATTCATTTTACTGGAACAAGTTTGATTCACATAGAATTGCACCATCGTTTCTTTCCAGTTGACACAAGTTTGATTCATATAGAATCTCGCAAGTCACCTACCAAGAGCTTGTTTAATGTTGGCTCAAGCAGGATTTCCATCTTCACTGTGAATACTTAAGTATCACTCAGATGTTCTGGAAATATCACAATGATAATGCGTAGGACTCTTGTTAACAGCTTGTGAACTTATTGATGTTCAACAAGTGTTTGTAATGGAATGTGTCCTAATGAGATTTATTTATTGATATCTTGGCTCTAGACTCGATTAGTGCGTTTTGGTTTTAGTACTCGAAGGCTGGAGCAGACTGTCACATATTCAATATTAACTAACTCGAAGTGAGAAAGTTAATAGAAGTCATGTGTATCTTCGTGACAAGTGAGACAAGTTTCTGTTGAGAGAAACTTAAATGGCTGGGAAGGGTTATGTATTGCATCACTGGGTCCATGATGTCGTCTTCAATATCAGAATTCATTTTTGTGAAAATCGATAGATTATTTATTGACTCGGTTTCGGCCTAAGGTGTGTGGAGGGCTTCTTTCTTTTCACCCTTTATCCATACATTTCTTTTTCATTCTTCAACCCCTTCAATGCTTACCAAGACGTCATTACTAACACCTTATTGTGATTGTTCTAGTGTTAGCTCAATCTTAGTCGGCATTATCCCCTTATACTCATTCATCTCTAATCATACATAAGGATGGCTATTTCTAACTATGGAGTGTCCTTGGGTAGATCCCTCCAGTTCTGGTTGGATCATAGAACTAATACCTAACCTAACCACCTTATGACTTCATAATCGTCGTGAATTAAGATGTTGTTGGGTATAAGATCGTAACCATAAAACCTTTTTCGAAGAGTATCAAGCACTTTGAGTCGATTAGATCACTTATTATTTTCAAGATCAAATTTTAATTACACTTCTCCCCTTATTTTAAATACTAATTTACTTGGTATTTGAAATACCATGTGATTAAAATTTGTCAGGTGAATCCGGTGGGAAAAATATTATTAACATGAATTATATGGAACTTGAACTTGCTCCCCCTCAATTTTACATATGTTTGACACCAAAATAAATGATACCAAGTTGTAAAATTAATATAAATTTGAGGGTTAGCATTGTTGAGCACACAATTTTGAAAGATTATGAATTGTCATGAAAGAATTCTTGAAAAATTATGCTCAACTGTGAAGTCCCAAATAAACATATCTTCTTAGCTTGTTAAAGCTTAGTTAACTTAGATAAATCCAAACTAACTATATGAGAAACTATGATTATGAATACTACAAGTTATGCAGAATCTAACTTGTAATATAAAGAAGAACAAAGAATACTAAAAACTTTAGATATATTGATTGCAAATACTCTATCTAGGTTACAGAATAACTAACTATGAATTGATAATTCTAACTATGACGTAGGGTTCCTTTTATACAACAAGGAAACCCTAATGGGCTTACAAAACGCGTAAAATGATAATGCATATATATTCCTAATATATCTCATGCATGTCACTTTAGCAGTACTAACTATATAATACTAACAACACTAACTATTAACTAACAGTACTAACTATAATGGCAGTACTAACATGTAACACCCCCATTTTTACAATATAGCAGCGAAAGCTAATCTGGGGCATTACTTCATGGATACAACAATCATAATCATAGAAAACAACTTTAAAAGAAACGTTGTTTGAAAAATTTAGTTATCATTCATTATAATCAGAGTTTTTACAAAATGCAGGTCCCAAAATCTAAAACATTATGTTTGAATGATAACAGTTCAGCCATCTTCGAGCCCATGCCACTCCGTTCCGCAACTTGCTCAATTACCTAAGATAAACATGCTAAAAAGTCAACACAATGGTTGAGTGAAATTCATAGGTTTGAATACAAGTCATAGTATAATAATTGTATAAACACAATTATTATGAAAATGGTATGGTTATGTTCTTGGGTCATGTTATTATATACCCGAATCATAGTTACAATGTATTATCCAGTTGTTGCCTTGTTTGGTCTGTTTGGTCTTGTCTGGTATCAACACATTATTATCCAAAGTCAATTTAACGACTCGAAGTCAAATTTAACGACTTGAAGTCAAATTTAACGACTAGTAGAATTTATAATACTAACATATTAACATCCATAGTCAATTTAACGACTTGAAGTCAAATTTAACGACTTGAAGTCAAATTTAACGACTAATAGGATTTATAACTTAGGCATTGATTGTAATGATGTATCAGATTAGCATATAGTCTGGTAAAACACTTGTATTCGTTATTTATAGCATGTATCCCCCTCGCGGGTTTATAAAACATTCAAAAGATTGAAAAGCGAGGCTATGAACTTCACCTGATAGGTAGATGTAATATATATTCCAAAATGAAAGCTGACGACCTTATCATAATCTTAACGGGGATAGTTGATATAGCAAAATGATAGTAAACAGCCACGTCACACAACCTGAGTAGAATATGTCAAGTCTTAGGAAGATTGTACTTTAGAACTTTGGTTTAAGAGTTATGAGTTTGATTGAAGAGTTTGGAATTATTGTATCACCGTTCGGGCCATCATAATTCAGAAGTCATTCAGTAAACGTTTGAGGAGCTAGGGCACTTTAAATCGTAAACCCAACAACTCAGTCAGAACGTAATACCAAGATGAAACCTCTTAATATGAAGCTCCCTAGTATTGTGGTACAATATAGCTTCCGGATGATCGGTTTTAAGTGTTTTAATCAATATCTGGAAATGTTAAGCACGAGGAGCGTTAATTAAAGTTATGTTTTGAGAGGTTTTGAACACGTTTTTATACTTTTTCAAAATGTTATATTTTAGACCCTGGGGTTTGGAAAATTGCAAGTAGACCCCTGAGGTTCTCACTATTTACGAATTTGGCCCTTCAACTTTTATTGATATACAAAATAAACCTTGGACTTTGAAAAGTGACATAAATGATCCCTGAGTTTATAACTTTGATAAAATTACACTTTTAGCCCTTTTAGTTATAAGTTTCCAAAAGTTACGATATATACCCCTTGCAAGGATTATAATTACAAAACTTGTTCAAATTGCCATGCAAGCTTAGTTTAACATTTCAATAGACATTTATAAGTTATAATAAACTAAAATATGAAGTTTTAACGTAACACAAGTTTAAAATAATGATTCGTTAAGCTAGGAAGCAAAACGGGTCATATTAGGGTTTCAAAACATAAACGTGTGGGTTTTAAGTTCAAATTCCTTCATTAATCAATAAAGTGGTTATTTTAACATTAGTTAAGCATGATAGGATAGATTATAACAATATTTAACCATTATAACATTTAGTTTTAAGAAAAACGCGAAATTAGGGTTTCGGGTGTACGGTTTTGGATCAAAAAGGCATAACACTTAGGTTTTTGAGTTCAAAGCTTTATATTATGATTTTATCAAGATCATATGAACATTATAACGTTACATGAGAATATATGAAGTTGATAGAACCTGGGTTTGAGCTTCAATGATCAAAACTGGTGGAAATTGGTCGTTTCAGGTAGTATTTCCACTCGTACGCCTTGTATCTTCACTCCGAGGCTTCAATACTTCAGGGCTTCACTTCTTGAACTTCTTTAATGATCCTAGGATCATAAGGGAGCTAAGGATTGCTGCCTATAAGGGTTATAGAGGAGGAGGTGTGGTGCAAGTTTGAATGAGCTATCTAAGGTCCTATTTATAGTAGTTTGAAGGCAAAGGAATTAAGGAACACTTAGGATCTATTCATGGATGTGTGGAGGGTCTAGTAGGTGACGCGTTGAAGCTATGGTGTGAGTATGAGGGTCTAGGATAGTAGATTGAAGTGGTGGAAGTGTTTTTGGGGTGTTTGGGTGTCACGACTAGAAGATGGACAACAAGGCCATCATGTGTCTTCAATTTTGGCCATGGAAAGGTAAGAGCAGGTAGGTAAGCTGCTTAAGGGTTTCTAGAAGGGGTTCATGGAAGTTATTTGCACTCAGAATGGTTTGAAATGTTTCAAAATTGATGGTGAAATGGTGCGGGCTATTTTGGGGTTCGACTAGGGTTTCACAAGTTTTCAAGTCTTTATTTCATGTATAAATGATTAAGGATAGTTAATATATGTAGCCAAGGTCTGATATAGGAATGATTAGCAAAGATAAGAAATTGGTTTGGGTTAAAACGGATTAGAATTGAAGAAATGAGGTCACGGGTTTGATTAGGGCACGTTTAGGGTTTTCTTGACTTTCTTGGTTTATATTTTGTATACTTTTGATTAGGAATGATGGAATACAGATCCTAGGGATTAAATAAAGTATTATCAATGAAATTTAATCGTTGGTTTTAGTTAAGATGGGTTGAAATTAAAAGAATAAGCCGTAGCTTGGAATTGGGGTTCATATAAGGCTTTTAGGGTTTTCTAGCTTTGTAATTCTCGTACATTGTTGAAGCAAGGATGGTTAATGATGGATAAAGGTTTGTAAACTCATTTTATGGGTTTACAATGACTCTTGGTTGCTTACTTGAGAATGAAGTGGTTAGAAACGAGAAAACATGTCAAAGTTACATTTAGTGAACAATTAGGGTTTTAAGAGTAAAAATGTGTATGAAAGATTATGAATAGAATAATTAGGGTTTACAAATTGTATATTAAGTGTAGTAGCTTGTACATAAGTGATGGAGAAGAAATTAGAATGAAAATGGAGGTAAAACGGCTATTTTAGATGTCAATGACTTATACATTGTGCTTTGAAAACTTGTACTTGACTTGGAGGGAGTTTATATTTCAATTGAAATGTTATATTACTTGTATATATGCTTTAGTAGCTTGTACATTCACTTTAGATATTAACCATTCATGGAATTAGGGTTTAGAGGTATACGATAACGGTTTTAAAGCCCGTTTTGATATAACGTTGCGAATGATACATTATAGGAATAATGTACTTTGTAATAAGGATATGATGATATTGACTTGACATATTATGATGTTTGTTTGATATATATGAAGACAGGATTACCATAGATAGGTTGCGTGAGCTGGTCTACTTTAGTTATGCAAGTTACATGACATACTGAGATATTGACAATACAAGTAATGTAATAAAGCGAAAAATTTCCCCGTACAATTGTGATTATTGTAAAATAGGTTGATGAAAATTCTTGGGTTGTTAATCTTTTAAAAACATCAACTTTCTGTTTTGTATAATTTTTATAAAAGTTATTTTATTAACCCGTTTATTTTACGTATAACTTGCTTTTACCGTAACTTTTTCGTTATTTATCCGTTTTTCAAGTTTCTTATATGCCCGGATTCGTCTTGAGATGTAGTATTTTATAAAAGTATAAAATAGATATGTTTATTTTCGAATTTTGGACAGAAAGTTTGAATGGCTTTGTTAAGTCCATAATAACACTTATAAACCATAACTTTCATAAGTAACTTTAAATCACTAGTTTTATACATAACCATTTTTACACAATAACCATGAGTGTACAACTCTTTCCATCCTTTTACAACCTTATTTTAGTGTCCATATAACATGACTAAAAGTCCATAAATAAGATTAACATGTCATTTGCATTACTTTTACTTGTAACATATTAAGTTAACTTTATAAACCCTAATTTGTATTTATCCATATTTACACCAAAACAACATGGTACAATCCTTTTACATCCATTTTAACATGATCTCATTAACATCATAACATGTTTAAAAGTGAACAAATCCATAATTATAAGTAAAAATCCTTTTTACATGTTAAAAAGTCTTAAATGGTGATTTTGCTATAAAGACTAACATATGCATAAAAACTCATGAAATGAAAAGATAAAGGTGCTAGATTACCTTAATGATGAATGATGATGTTAAGAAATAAGAGCTAAACCCTTGCTTATACTTAAAACCAAAGCTAGCAACCAAGAAAACCCTAGTTTCCCATATAAAACCCTAGCTTTCCTTTTCTTGATAAATACTTGAAATTGGTTAACCAATGCTTGGAAACATCTTAGAATATCTTAGGAATGATATGTGTAAGTGTATGGGTTGTAGAAAATTTTGTATGGTTTGTTTAATTGAGAAGTTTTGAGTCGTGGGTTGTACAAGGGCAAAAAGGAAAAGAAAGTTTATTTTTACTAAGTGTTTTATGTTGTATGTGTTTCTTATCACTTACATACTAGTATATATGAGATATTACATGGTCAAAAAGATGCAATAGTATTCAAAAGCAAGATGAGGGTCTTAAGGAGAGTTGTGGTCTTGTCTTTGGTCAAAGAAACATAATATGGCTATGTTTAATGAGCTAGGAGATGTACAAAGCCAAGTTGTAAAGAAAATGTGTGCTTTATGTCTCCAATGTTGTTGTTTCTGTAGATATGAGGAGGGAAAAGTTTCTAGAAGTCTTTTGTTATATAACACATTATCTAGTAAAAAATTATACTAGTTACAACTTGTAGTTTTTCATAAAAGATGTTTACTTGCAAGTATTTGTGTATTGTTTTGTTTCTTTAATGTACAAAGTGTAAAGTAATATTAACTTGGGTAAATTTAATAAAACTTTGAGTGTTGGGTACAATCGTGGGTATTTGTTGAAGCGTAGATTTATCGACGTCGTCAATGACTTGAAAACACAGGGTGTTATAATTTGTATACGGTCTTTATTGTTTGAAAGGAGAAATCCGCTTACGTTATTTGATAAACAAAATGGATTTGATATAATAGTAACTGGATTATTTGAGTGACACATTTGATCGAGTCTTAAGCTAAACAAGTTAATTTGTGAAAACTTTTTCTGACGAGAAACCCTTTTTATAAGTTAAATTCCTAAATCTGATATCGTAATTATCACCATTGCTTAGGAATTATATAAAGCTATCCGAGTAGCCATCTTTTTCATTATTGAATCTAGTACCATTTATCTTAAAATTGTTAAAGTTTATTTTAACTACGATTATTCGAACATAAATCAAATCCCTATGGACGACCTGGTCTTACCTAAAATGTTATACTACATATGTGGGTTATATTTTTACCCGTGTGCTTCCATTTAATAAATCGATAATTTTAGTCTTATAAATTTAAAGCTTTTGAAACACATCAAAGTTTTTGGTGCCGTTTCCGGGAATTTTAAAGTTGTCCTGTAATCAATTTTTGAATTAATGTTTAACCATTTTCTTTTTCAAAAATCGTCGTACGGTTTTCTGGCAAACTGAACCAAACAAATTCTCCCTTGAACTAAACAAATTCTCCTGTTTCAACTCTGAACTTGTTGAACCACTTCCTGAACCTGAACGAACCCTGAATCAAAGATTTTGTTGACGAAACAGGAGAGTTCCATTCGAATAAAGAAACGAACCACATGCACAACCAAAAGTTGTTTACGCTCCTATTCTTGACATCAATTATTTCTGTCACTTTCTTGATATCCTTGAAAATTACAATCCAATAGATGATGAACCCATGTGGGCTACCGACCGTGTTGTCGCTTCGACTCCCGGTTCCGCAATCACCATTCCTGAAATCGCAAATGAATTCGTTATTAAAGGTAACCACTTGACTCTCGTCAATGGAAACCAATTGATGGCAGAACTAAAACTGATTCGCATAAACACATTTATGAATTCCTCGATATATGTGACATGTTTAAATATAGAGACACCAAAAATGAAGCCGTCCGCCTAATTATGTTTCCCCTATCACTCACGGGTGAAGAAAAAACCTGGCTGGATGAACTCAACGAAGGAACCATCAAAACTTGGGATGAACTTCGCACCACTTTCATTAGCAGATTCTTTCCCCCAGCTATTTTCGATTGACTTCTCGAAGAAATCCGAGCCTTTTCTCAACATGAAAACAAAACTTTAACCGAAGCTTAGCTTCATATGAAAGAAATGCTCAGAAATTGCCATGGTCACAACCTATCCATAGGCAATATCATTAAAATCTTTTATCACGGCCTCAACGAAATGACTCAATAAGTTCTAAATGTCGCAGCTGGTGGTATTTTCCTCTATAAAACACCAAACCAAGCTTATCAACTCCTCGAAGACAAAGTCTTACTCAAGCTTGACTGGGCTAAAAACCAAAAAACAAAATCATCTCTAAAGAAAACTATTGCTTTCGCCGATGAAGGTAGCAGTAATTCTGATACTGACAAAATTATGGCACGAATGGATGCCATAACCATGAAAATGGATGCTCGGTACAAAGAATTCCAATCTCGTTCAAAACAACCAAACCTCGATCATAAAGATGATGACAAGCCTATGTCTCTAGAAGAGGAAGCCAAATTCATGCAAACCTTCCGTCGTACACGTTTTTACAATGATTACCACGACT